>CAKAJR010000021.1:10000-52479 GCA_916614155.1 Mesoligia furuncula
GGACAAAATCCAGGAGTAAATCCTGGAGGCGACACGGACGAGGAGCCGGGGAGCTACCTTGACCTGGAAGAAAACCACCCGGGGAACACCTAAAAAAATAAGGTTTTAAGTTTTATGTAAATTTAGATAATTAATAACTAGAAATCTAAAGCGGTGACCTATATTTTTTATCAGCTCAAAAAATTGTATCCTAGCACCCCTATATATGTTTTAAATTTTGTCTAAATCAGTTAATTAGTTTTAAAGTTATCACATTTTTAAAGTTTCAAAAATTTGGGGGTTGGATAATTCAACCCCAATTACGCTGAAAAAATTTTTTATAGAAGAAGCTCCTGATTCTTAAGGGTGTTTTATAGTTGTCATATTTTTAAAGTCATTAATTAATGATAAAAACCGGCTTTATAGTATTTATTTTTGTTCCACACACTTTTAAAATTTTAAAATACACCCCTTCTGGGTTAGCAAAAAATCCAAAATTGACATCACTGGATAGGGATTTTCGTCCTCTATCTAGTAACATATATTACACCCACCCGCAACATATATATACCAAAAATTTTCGACAATAACAACAATAACAAACAGTTTTCCATAAAAATTCTTCCTTAAAGTATAAATATACACCCCTTCTGGTCTAATAAAAAATCAAAATTTAACATCACTGGATAGGGAATACCATCCTCTATCCAGTGACATACAATAAACCCACGCGAAATATATATACACCAATAGAAATTGAGAAAAAGTAAACAATAACAAATTCTTTCTATACAAAAATTCCACTAAATATAAATCAATAGGTACATGGCAGCATACTTAACTCTGGTGTGTATCTTTGAGCCCGACTTTTGTCTGGTGGTCGTTACTCCAGATTGCGAAAATTATTTCTTATTTTCTTATTTTTCTTATTTTAATCTTCTTTTTGCAAATTTTTTATAATTTAATTTTAAATTTTTTATTATTTCAATTAATACATAGCTGAATAGGCCGCAAGAAGACGCGTCTTTTGACACCTCGCATGTTAGTCTAGCACCTACAGAACCCTAGGAAATCTTAAAAAATCGTTTTCACCAACCGGGAATCGAACCCGGGACTTTTAAAATCCCTAAAACGCCTGTATCTCGGGAACGGAGCGAGTTAGCCTATTTTTAACGCCACCCTGGATATCTATACTACGTATAGATATACAGCATCACTCTCCTGTCCACCCCCTTTCGAACCCCCCTTTTTGTAAATTTAAATTGTATTTTTATTAAAAATTACCAACCCCCCCCGACCCACCGCCCTCCTCTAACATCCTAAGTAAACCATCATTACTACTGTCACTATATATATATGTACACGTCATAATCCTTCAAATTCCTCCAAGACCTTCCAACCTCTCCCCCCACCCCCCTTAAAAAACCTCGAATCATACCCCTTGCCCGTCTCGGCGCTCGCCTGCACATATTATATACATACAACATTATACGTGTACGTTGCAGCCCGTCATCCATTTTTGTACCCCTTCCCTTCTCCTCCCCCCGAAATTAGTTCCCCCTCAAATATCTCAGGAACGGCTGGGAATATCAAAATTTTGAGTAAAATTTCCCCCCCCCTATAACCCCCCTCTCATCTAGAGCCTATATTCAGATAAGACCCCCAGACCCCCCTTTTGACCCCCTCCCTTATTGACCCCAAAACTTTATTTAGTTGTGTAATTATATATTATTTCTCTATAGACCACTTATACTTATATACTATATACCGCCCAAACCCCCAACACCCCTTCCCAACCCTCCCCCCCCCCCCCCGACTCCCGTGACAACCCTTGACCCCTGGTACCCCAAGGACCCCCTTTGACTGACCTCGTGTGATCACCTGGAATCTCCAGAATCTTTTGTGTACAATCCCCCCCCCCCCCCCTCTTCACTACTACTTCACCCCCCCGGGACTTAACTTTGGAACCAAACGCCGTAGACCAACCGAGTTTGGGGTCTTTGAAATCAGAAGGAAAAGACCTCTCCTTTGGCTCCGGTGAAGTCCCGGAATACCGCCCCTCCTTTAACTTAAAATAAAACCCTTCCCCCCCTCATCCTTTATTAGGCCATATTTCGGGAAGGAGAGGACTTAGAGCCATTTCGACCTCAAAATCGGCCTTTGTGGTGTCGAAGACACCACGGTCAAAGTCGCACAAGAGGTACCCTCCCACTCGTTTTTGAAGCTCCCCCCACCCCTTATCCTTTAACGAACCATATCTCGGGAAGGAGAGGACTTAGAGCCATTTCGACCTCAAAATCGGCCTTTGTGGTGTCGAAGACACCACGGCCAAAGTCGCACAAGAGGCACCCTCCCCCCCGTTTTTCTGAACCTTCCCCCCCTCATCCTTTAAAGGGCCATATCTCGGGAAGGAGAGGACTTAGAGCCATTTTGACCTCAAAATCAGCCTTTGTGGTGTCGAAGACACCACGGCTAAAGTCGCACTAGAGGAACCCTCTCCCCTCCTGATTGGACCCCCCCCACCCTCACATAAATAAACCAGTAACTCATAAACTACGGTGGATGGGAAAACCCTGTAAAAGTGAAATTTGACTGATTGATTTTGACCCCCCTTTACAGGGTTGAAACGAGACTGCACACTATAGTGCAGTGTAGTTAAAACATTAACACTCGCCCCTATACAGGGTCAGATACTGACAAATTGACAAACCGTATGGTTTATTGACACTATAAATATTATTTATTATATTCTTTTATGACAAACACTTAGACAACTTTCCCCGTTTGCTGTGCCCTATACACACAAGCCACACAACGTAGGTACACCACAGGCGGAATCTAAGCAACAAAGAATGTTCGGAATTCGCACTCCAGTGGGGAGAGGGCCAGTGGCCGGCGCCAGCGGGTCGCGGGAGTCTCCGTCGCCTACCCGCCCGGGAAATGGGGGTCCCTCTGGAGCGCGAGAAGCGCCGAAGGGGTTATCCCTGACGTTCGGCAAAAAAGACACTGCTCGAGGAACCCTAGCGAAAACGACTGGAACGCCACCGTTGTCGTCGGCTGGGACCTCTGGCGTCGTCGTTCGCGCCGCAACTCCCAGCCCCACAGGGCCGCCTGGACAGGCGCTGGACGCCGCCAGGACCTTTATCCGGAGACCAGAACGGAAGAGGAGATCCGTAGACAATATGGAGCTTTACAAAAAGCAGACGGACACCTACGCTGCACAATCCAATGACAGTCTTCTCCAGGAGGTCATGAAGACATTTGAAGACATCCCAGCAAGAGTCAAAGATTACCCTCAGATGAGGAGAGACATAAAGACCTTCCTGGAGATTCAGTCGGATAAAAGTCTTCGGATCTTGTTCGAATTGAGCAAACGGATGAAGGACCTGGAAACAGCGCCTAAAACAGCTCCGCCCACAAGGACCAACACCACGCCTAAATCACCCGAATCACCGGAGAAGCTATTGGAAAGGCTGGAAAAGGTGGAGACAAATATTAAGACGCGGCTCAACGACCTTGAACTAAAAATGTCCGAAGGCTTCCAAGTCATGACCGAGCGCTACGACGAGTGCGGCTCCGACATCCTCGACAAGGTCGCTGACGGGCTTGCCGAGATCAGCGACAAGGTTGACGCAGTGAAAGCGGACATAGACCACACGACGGAAGGGGTGAGGATCGTTGGCCATGCCGCGGCTACCATCGAAGAGCAAATCAGTGGCGTTGTCGGGGAGGTCACCGCCGGAACCGAGAAAATCAAGGAAGCCATCAGGGAAGTGGTATGCGCACAAAAAACCGACCCACAAACATACGCCGACGTTGCGGCAGCCAAACCCGGGCGTCGGCCGGCACTTCACTCGATAGCGGTCACCTCTGAAGGCAGCCAGGAAACTGCCGACGAGGTGCTCGCTGGGGTGAAGGAGGCGGTCGATGCCAGGAGAACTGGCCTAAAAATAAATAAAGTCCGTAAGGCTAAGAACCAGACAGTGATACTGGGGTGCGATTCAGAAGCCGAACTCAAGAAGGTTAAAGACAGGATTGAGAGCCGGGGTAAAGGGTTAATAGTAGCGCCCATGCAGAATAAGAACCCGCTCGTCGTCCTGAAAGACGTCTTTGTGGACAGCGATGACGACGAGATGGTTAAGGCGCTCTACTCGCAAAATCAAAATATATTCAGGGACTTAGGACAAGAGGATAGAGAAATGACCATAAAATATAAGAAGAGGACCAGAAACCCCAAGACCTCGCACGTTGTCGTCCAAGTCAGACCCAAGGTATGGCAGAGGATGGCGGAGGCTGGGGCTCTTTACCTTGACCTGCAAAGGGTCAGGGTGGAGGATCAGTCACCGCTCATACAGTGCACGAAATGCTTAGCATTCGGGCATGGCCGAAAATTTTGTACCGAGAGTGCAGACAGTTGTAGTCACTGCGGAGGGCCGCATTTGCGCGAGAAGTGCCTGGAGTTTGTCGCGGGTAATGAACCGCAGTGCCGCAACTGCATGCACTCGAAGCTTCAGAAGATCGACCACAACGCGTTCAGCGTGGAGTGTCCGGTCCGCAAGAAATGGGACTATCTGGCTCGGACGACAACGGCATACGCCTAAACAGCTCCCAAGGATGTACGCAACACACACAAGAACACACACAGGAACGCACACAGGAACACACCAGAACAGCAACACTATCAAAAAACACAGATATATAAAATATATAGTTAATATATACAAAGTATATCGAAACGCACGCATATCACAAAACACGTACCCTACACAACCCCTAAAACAAATGAGAACACACATAAGAACACACACAGGAACGCACACAGGAACACACCAGAACAGCAACACCATCAAAAAACACAGATATATAAAATATATTGTTAATATATACAAAGTATATCAAAAACGCACGCATACCACCAAACACGTACCCTACACAACCCCTAAAACAAAAGAGGAAAGTAAAAGCCCAGAATAAGAAACGACAATAAATATGTATAATCTCAGTATATATATATATATTATTGCCGCAAATCACATTGTAGTTAAAAATAATAGTAAAACGCACGCACATACACAAAACACGCGTCCAAAACTGGTAATAAGAATAATAAACAGGAACTTTCATTGTGTTTTAAAAATAATAGATAACTAAGTACAAACTAAAAATGTTAGAAAACAGGCTAGTAATATTCAGTAACCAATTTGAATAAGGAAGTATAGAAATAGTATAAATAGAAATAGGAAATAATGTCTACGAATAAACAGTATATTATAAGTCTTGTTATAAAGAATAAATAAAAATTAGCACTTAGAAACATAATAGATATAAGATAATAAGTATATAAATATCAAACTATATAATTATATAAGGCTTGTTACTAAGAATAAAGAAAAGTCACCATTTAGAAACATAATCATGGAGTAGATATAAGTAAAAAAGCTAACTAAAACTGTTAAAAATAGGCTCGAAATACTAATTTGTAATAGAATAAGAAAGTATAAGTATAGTATTAAATAGAAATAAGAAATAATGTCCACGAATAAACAGTATATCATAAGTTGTTATTAAGAATAAATAATAATTTGCACTTAGAAACATAATAATGTAATAGTTATAAGTTACTAAGTATATTAACGTCAATGTAAACGATAATAAAAGAAAGTTGTGTACCTAAATACCCCTGAATAAAGACAAATAAAAATGACAGAGTAGATAGAATAGCGGGAATCCCACCCGGCTAAGAATGAAAGCATGAGCGAAAGAAAGATACAGTATGAAGCATGAAAGTGCGAGAGGAATAAATGCGAGAACTGGAACGAATGAGCAAATTAGAGTAACAAGATCCCGTTGTACCCATGAACGGGGAAAAGCACAAAAAAAAAAAAAAAAAAAAAAAAAAAAAAAAAAAAAAAAAAAAAAAAAAAAAAAAACCTAACCTAACCTACACCTAACCTAACCTAACCTAACCTAACCTAACCTAACCTAACCTAACCTAACCTAACCTAACCTAACCTAACCTAACCTAACCTAACCTAACCTAACCTAACCTAACCTAACCTAACCTAACCTAACCTAAAACCTAACCTAACCTAACCTAACCTAACCTAACCTAACCTAACCTAACCTAACCTAACCTAACCTAACCTAACCTAACCTAACCTAACCTAACCTAACCTAACCTAACCTAACCTAACCTAAACTAACCTAACCTAACCTAACCTAACCTAACCTAACCTAACCTAACCTAACCTAACCTAACCTAACCTAACCTAACCTAACCTAACCTAACCTAACCTAACCTAACCTAACCTAACCTAAACCTAACCTAACCTAACCTAAACTAACCTAACCAAACCTAAACCTAACCTAACCTACCTAACCTAACCTACCTAACCTAACTAACCTAACCTAACCTAACCTAACCTAACCTAACCTAACCTAACCTAACCTAACTAACCTAACCTAACCTAACCTAACCTAAACCTAACCTAACCTAACCTAACCTAACCTAACCTAACCTAACCTAACCTAACCTAACCTAACCTAACCTAACCTAACCTAACCTAACCTAACCTAACCTAACCTAACCTATACCTAACCTAACCTAACCTAACCTAACCTAACCTAACCTAACCTAACCTAACCTAACCTAACCTAACCTAACCTAACCTAACCTAACCTAACCTAACCTAACCTAACCTAACCTAACCTAACCTAACCTAACCTAACCTAACCTAACCTAACCTAACCTAACCTAACCTAACCTAACCTAACCTAACCTACCTACAACCTAACCTAACCTAACCTAACCTAACCTAACCTAACCTAACCTAACCTAACCTAACCTAACCTAACCTAACCTAACCTAACCTAACCTAACCTAACCTAACCTAACCTAACCTAACCTAACCTACTAACCTAACCTAACCTAACCTAACCTAACCTAACCTAAACCTAACCTAACCTAACCTAACCTAACCTAACCTAACCTAACCTAACCTAACCTAACCTAACCTAACCTAACCTAACCTAACCTAACCTAACCTAACCTAACCTAACCAGTCGCGCGGCACCCCTCACCGCGAGCAGATCACTTTTAAGTCGCTCCGCGTTCGAAAAATCACAAAAATCGGTTTTTTCGCGAAAAGTTAGAAGTGTGATACATTGTTAGATGCGCGCTGCTGCATAGGCATGCGATAGTGAAAATTATTTTGTGAAAAGTGGAAAACTCGAAAAGTTATTGCCGAAAAACTACTTTTAAAAACTTTGGAGCTCAACGCTGCTCAATTTTGAGTGAACACTATAAAATCAGTGACTGTAGCTGGGTGCGCCGCGTGAAGACCTATCTTTGGACACCAACCTTGGATTTTTCCGAGTTGGGGTTCCGAAGATATAAAAGAAAAACCAAAAACCACGTGCAACGTGGTCAGAGATCCCGAGGGATTTGACTGGATCTGGGAACGGTCCCGGAAATCGACACAGACGAGGAGCCGGGAGGCAACCTGACATCAAGAAAATCTTCCTGGAACATCTGTGAAAATAAGGTTTTAAATGTACGTAATTTTCAAGATTTTATACCCGGGAATCTAAAGCGACAACATACACTTTTTATGGACTCAAAAAAATAGACATAAGCACCCTTATATGTGTTTTAAATTTTGTTTAAATTTGGCGATTAGTTTTTAAGTTATTACGTTTTAAAAATTTTAAAAATTTGGGGGTTGGTTAATTCAACCCCAAAAAAAAGTTCAAAAATTTTTAGTTATAATTACTCAGTGACCAGCTATAATTATTGTATATTTGTGTTATTTTATATTTATTCTTAGTGCCTAAAAACCAGTTTTACTATATTAGTTGCCGACACTCACCCTTTTAAAAATTAAATTACACCCCCTCAGGACAACATAAAAATCTGAATGTAATATCACCGGATGGGGAAAGTTGTCCTCTATCTGGTGACATATATTAAACCCACCCGAAACATATATTTACATATCACTTTTAACATTTCTTTCAAAAAAAACCAGCTAGTAATATTAGATTCTGACACACACCCTTTTAAAATTAAACTACACCCCCTCAGGGCAACATAAAAATCTTAATGTAATATCACTGGATAGGGAAAATTGCCCTCTATCCAGTGATATATATTAAACCCACCCGAAACACATATTTACATAAAATTTTAACATTTTCTTGTCGGCATAACAAGAATCAAAATAAAAACTCTGTTTTAAAAAATCTTAGACATAGCAGCTTTATTTGTACTCTGGTATGCTTTTTTGAGCCTAAGTCCTCTTTTTTGTCCCGATTCCAGACTTTTTACATAATTCTTTTCGGTCATAATTGGAAATTAGTATCTATTGACACAGTCAATTACCCCATAGAAGGCCAGCCTAATCTACGTTCCTTATAATTAGAATAGTTACCTACCTGCCTTATCTGTACTTCGGTGCGCGTTTCACGAGCCCGAGTCCCGTTTGGTAGTGTTATTCCAAGTTGTTCACATACATTTTGGTCTGAAAACGCGTTTTATCAACATTATTCAAAATTTTTCTTCAGCGTAAATTCCGACAACCCCGTAGATCGCTAGCCCGCGCCGAGACGCGTCTTTTGACACCTCGCACGTGCACCTAGCTAACATAGAGCCTGAGAAAACCTTCAAAAACTGTTGTTCACTATCCGGGAATCGAACCCGGGACTTTTTAAACCTTTAAAACGCTCATATCTCGGGAACGGAGCGAGATAGCCCATTTTTAGCGCCACCCTGTAGATCTATACTTACGTATAGATATACTGCAGCACTTTTCTTACTATCCTCCTTCGAACCCCCCTACTGTTTAAATAAATTGTGTATATAATTAAATATCCCCCCCCCACCGCCCCCCTCAAACACCAGACGCGAACTATTTATTGCCATCAATATACTATATTATCATGTGTATATCTACGCATGTGTAAACATTCTTACCCCACATATTAACCTCGTTACCCCGCCACCCTACCCCGCCTATCCCCCCCCCCCCCCCCGAACCAAATTCCTTCCTCATCCCCTTTCTGTTTGTTGTGAATATAGTCACTGCTGCCCAGGTCAAACTCCCTGTACCCCTTCCCCTCTCCTCCCCCTGAAATTACTTCACCCCCTATTATCTCGAAAACGGCTGGGAATATCCAAATTTTGAGTAAATTTTCCCCCCCCCTATAACCCCCCTCTCATCTAAAACCTATATTGGGATAAGACCCCTAGACCCCCATTTTGACCCCCTTCGTATTGACCCCAAAATTACTTAGTAGTGCAATTATATAATTATATCCTCACAGACCACTTACATTTATACTGTCCCAAACTCCCAACGCCCCCCCTCATCGCCCCCCTGAGACCCCCCTGACAACCCCGTGACCCCTGGTATCCCCAGGACGCCCCTTTGACCAGCCTCTTGTGACCCCCTGGATTTTCCAGAATTTTATATACCTTCCCCCCCCCCACCATTCAGGACTACCTCACCCCCCCGGGCCTTAACTTCGGACCCAGAGGTCGTAGACCAACCGAGTTTGGGGTCTTTGGAATCAGAAAGAAAAGACCTCTTCTTTGGCTCCGGAGAAATCCCGAAATAACGACCCCTCTTTAATTTAATTCATTTTTATATATATTTCCTTTTCTTTTTTCTGGTGCCGCGTATTTGCTGCGTGTGTGACGTGCGCAGACCCTGGATAGGCTCATATTAACAAATAGCATTAACGTTACCTTCTAATTTGACAATTAGTAACCGTGGGTTATATAATTATTTAATCTTGACTAAAGGTCTGGGACCTGATAGCTTTTAGTTGTTTTATTTGTTGTTTTTAGATAAATCTAGTTTTGTTCTTCTGCTTTATTGAGCTTTTATATTGAAGAAAGAACTACTGACACGACGATCCTGCGGCTCAGGGATAGCGTTGTTTCGCAGTCTTTAAATTTAATAATCTTCGGGTATACTTGTGTCCATCCCCCCCTTACAGGGAAACAGAGGTATCACCCAAGTATTAAATTGCCTACTTATGAACCTGACTTTTACACATAACACCGCTATGTTCCGCACACCGGCCAAGAAGAACGAGAGTTCGGCGAGCTCCACCGGCTCGCCGCACTCGGCAGAGAAGGCTGGACCCTCGCTTCCCAATGTGAGGCGAAGCATCGGCGAATGGGAGGCCGGGAAAGCCGAGCCCCAGAACAAGCCCTCGGCTAAACGGGATGCTACCCCAGGTGCCTCTCCGCAAACCACCAACGCTCTGGAGACTCGTCGCGCCCTGCTGGATGCTGTAACACAGCCAAAAAGACCAGACCCCAGCTATCCCAACATCACGGCGGAGGCGAGGGCCTGTCTTAATAAGGCAAAGCTCCACCTCAACAACTCGCGCAATCTCAAGGCGGAGATCAAAAAAGAGGTTACAGCGGCGATAGACAGGCTGTACCAGTTGGTAAAAGAGGCGGATAACCGGAAAAGTGGCCAAAACCAGCAGAGGGCAGTGGAAGGCCAGAAGGCCGAGCAAAAAATGGAGGACCCGGAGAATATCACCTGGTTGCGCTCCGCACTAGAAGAGCAAGCTCTAATAGTGAAGGAGGGCAACCGGATGATCAAACAGCTGCAGGTGGCATTGCAGGAACAGAGAGAGGCACAAGAGCTACGAGACAGAGAACGGCACGGTGACAGAGATATCTTAAAGGAAATTCAGGCCCTCGGAGAGACCACCCAAGAAATGGGAAAAATGGTCCACGAGATTAGGGACAGAGCTCCTACCTACGCGGAGGCTCTAATCACACCCCAAAACACCTGGGGTCAAAAACCTAAGCACTCAGTCATCGTGTCGTCCGATGTCACAATGGACACCAGCACAGAGGTCGTGGGTAGGGTAAAACAGGTTCTGGATGCGAAGAATAGCGGCCTACAAATCGAGAGACTCCGAAAAGTTAAGGACAAGAGGGTTATCCTAAGCTTCGGTAACAAGGAAGAGATGGCAAAAACAACAGCCCAGCTCAAAAAAGACAAAAACCTGAAAGTGGAAGAGGCGAAAAACAGGAACCCACTCGTGATCATCAAGAACCTCTTGTCCTACAACACTGACGAGGACATCTTGACTGCCCTAAAGGTCCAGAACGCCCGCCTACTGGAGGGTCTGACGGCTGAGGAGGCAACTGCCACGGTGAAATACCGGCGGAGGGCACGGAACTCGCTAGAGAGTCACGTCGTCCTACAGGTGACACCGAAGCTGTGGCAGAAGCTGACCGCGGCTGGCAGAGTTTTCATCGACCTGCAGTGCGTTAGAGTCGAGGACCAAACGCCTCTCATACAATGCACAAGGTGCTTGGCGTATGGACACGGCCGAAAGTTGTGTACGGAGCTTGTGGATCTGTGCAACTATTGCGGGGGGCCACATCTCAGGGCCGAATGTGCCGGGCTGGCAACGGGCGACAGGCCGAAGTGCAAAAACTGTGTCAGAGAAAAACATGACGACACAGGGCACACGGTCTATAGCCATGACTGCCCCGTGCGCAGGAAATGGGATGCATTAGCGCGATCCGCAATAGCATATTGCTAAGGTGGTCCCGGCGGTTACGCGAACGGCAGCTACAAAAGTATACACCACAGTGCAAGCCAACCTCCAACGCAAACAACTGGCGACTAATGAGCTTATGGTCGAGGCTCAAAAGCGAAAAATAGCCATCGCGTTGGTCCAGGAGCCGTATGTGGGTAGCATTAAGGCAATGAAGTCGTACGGGGGGGCTAGGGTCTACCAGAACTCGGACGGCGGTGGGGGCACTGTAAAGGCGGCGATAGTTGTGTTCAATCATGACATTGACGTCATACAGTGCCCTAGATTCACCACCAACAACATCGTGGTGGTGATACTGCGAACGAGGACGTGGGAGATGCTCGCCGTCTCGTACTACTTTGAGCCTGATCTACCCATTGGGCTATACCTGGACCACATAACAACCATGATGAAGGAGCTAAAGCCCAAGAAAGCCATCATTGGAGGGGACGCTAACGCCAAAAGTGTGTGGTGGGGAAGCAGCACCATCGACGACAGAGGCGATGACCTGGCAGGAATGATCGGGGAACTAGATCTCCAGGTACTCAACTGTGGTAACAAACCCACCTTCGATACCATCAGAGGAGGACGCAGACTGACAAGCTACGTTGACGTGACGCTATGTACAGAGGACTTACTTGACCTGGTGGAGGAATGGATGGTTGCTGAAGACCTAACGAGCTCGGACCACAACGGCATAATAATCAAAATTAAATTAGAAAAAGGGAAGGGTTTCAACATTAAAAGGACGACCAGGATTTATAACACGAAAAAAGCTAATTGGGAACTTTTTAATGAAAAAATGGACCAATTAAAATTAGTAAATAAAATCAATACAGCACAGATACAACAAATAAATAATAAGGAACATTTAGACGAAATAATTGGAAAATACACAACAGTAATAACAGAAGCTTGTAATGAAGCAATACCTAAGAAAAAGGAAAACCATACACTTACCATGCCGTGGTGGTCCGAAGAACTCGAAGCAATGAAGCACGATGTCGCCACCAGGAAGAGAAGAATCCGATGCGCCGCGCCGTCACGTAGAGAAGGTGTGGTTGCGTTGTACCTGAAAGCAAAAGAAAAATACGAATTAGAGGTCAAAAAACGCTCCACAGAGAGCTGGAAAGATTTCTGCCAGAAACAGGACAGGGAAGGGGTTTGGGAGGGGATTTATAGGGTGATCAAGAAAACCACGAAAAGGCAAGAAGATCTGCCACTGACTTGGAATGGGAGGGAAGTAGGTCAGGAAGGATCCGCGAAAGTACTGGCGGAAACATTCTACCCGGAGGACACAGAGGAGGAAGATAGCCCAGACCATCGACGGATCAGAGCCCTGGCTGACCGTGTAAACGACTGGAATCATAATGAGACTCATGACCCAGCGTTCACGACGGAGGAGCTCAGGTTCGCGACGGAGAGCTTTAACCCCAAAAAGGCACCTGGAGTAGACGGCTTCACAGCCGACATCTGCCAGCGGGTAATATACCGGGACATGGACCTGCATCTGGTGTTATTTAACAAGTGTTGGCAACTGACTCACTTCCCCACAGCGTGGAAAGAGGCCACCGTGGTGGTGCTGAGGAAGCCAGGCAAGGACAACTACACCAGTCCCAAGTCCTATAGGCCAATTGGACTGTTGCCGGTGATGGGTAAAATACTAGAGAAAATGATGGTTAGAAGGCTAGTTTGGTACCTGGCGCCCCGAATAAGTCCCCGCCAGTATGGCTTTATGCCACAACGAAGCACGGAAGACTCCCTCTATGACCTGATGGCCCACGTGAGGGGCAAACTCCAGGAGAGGAAGCTTGTCACGATGGTCTCGCTTGACATAGAGGGAGCCTTCGACAGTGCGTGGTGGCCGGCCATAAAGGTCAGACTGGCGGAAGAAGAGTGCCCAGCGAACCTCAGGAGGATGATAGCCAGCTACCTAAGCGACCGCAAGGTCCGGGTAAGGTATGCTGGCTATGAGTACGCGAAAATCACGAATAAAGGGTGTGTCCAGGGATCAATAGGCGGCCCCATCTTGTGGAATCTCGTGTTGAACCCATTGCTGGAAAGCCTCGTACAGAGAGGTTACTATTGTCAGGCGTTTGCGGATGATGTGGTGCTTGTGATTTCGGGAGACACGGCCTTAGACATCCAGAGACAAGCCAATGCCGCTCTCGAACATGTTCGGGGGTGGGGTGTTATGAATAAGCTCAGGTTCGCGCCGCACAAAACGTGCGCCATGCTGCTCACAAGAAAACTTAAACATGACACGCCACACCTGACCATGGGAGGGATCGACATTGGAATGTCCTCGGAGATGAAAATCCTGGGGCTCACAATAGATTCCAAGTTGACCTTTAATAGCCATACGGCTAACGTCTGTAAAAAGGCACTTGGAGTCTATAAACAGCTGGCGAGAGCTGCCAGGGTCAGTTGGGGTCTCCACCCGGAAGTGACCCGAATCATATATACCGCTACGGTAGAGCCCATCATCACATACGCAGCTGCCGCCTGGTCCTCAGCATCAAAAAAGCTTGGGGTTCAACGCCACCTAAATGCGGTCCAGAGGGGTTTTGCTCAAAAAATATGCGGAGCGTACCGCACGACCTCTCTTCACTCAGCACTGGTTCTGGCCGGAATATTGCCACTCGACCTCCGCATACAAGAGGCAGCCGCCCTGTACGAGGCGAGGAGAGGGGTACCCCGACCGGAGCTAGTAGACAGAGAGGTCGAGCGAAGAGTCGAGTTCGCCAGTACACCACACCCGGGGAAGCACACTGCTATAGAGTTCGTGAGCCTGGTAGACCAAGAACAATTAAATAGCTACAATAACCAAGCTATTCGGATATTCACCGATGGCAGCCGGATTGAGGGCAAGGTGGGAGCAGCGCTATCTCTATGGGATAGTGTAGCAGAGGTGAAAACCCTAAAACTCAAGCTGGCCCCATACTGTACGGTATACCAGGCAGAACTCCTCGCGGTGTGTAGAGCCACCGAGGTGATACAGAGGAGAAATGAGGAGAGCTATGGGATATATAGCGACTCCAGGTCAGCCCTGGAGACCATAGCTAACCCCAGAACAACACATCCCCTCGCAGTTGACACTCGCAAAAACCTTAAGGTCATTGAAACCCAGAACAAAACTGTGTCTTTGTTCTGGATCAAGGCACATGCGGGCCTTGCGGGAAACGAGAGGGCAGATGAACTGGCGAAGGACGCGGCACTTAAGACAAAAACTAAGCCCGACTATGACCTATGCCCGGTTTCATTCATTAAGCGACAGATCCGAAAGGGTTCGATTGATGAATGGAACCAAAGGTACAAACAAAGTGCCCGGGCTGGAGTAACAAAACTCTTCTTCCCCGAAGTTGCAAATTCATATAAAGTAGTTCGACAAATGGTCCCAACGAATATCACCACCCAGGTACTGACGGGGCACGGTGGGTTCTCTGAGTACCTGAATCGGTTCAGGTGCAAGGAGAACTCATCGTGCATATGTCAACCCGGAATACCCGAAACGGTCGAACACATCTTGACCGACTGTCCTGTTCACGCCCTGAAGAGAATGGAGGCTGAAAGCAAACTAGAGTGCAAAATGATAGCAAAAAACTTCCCAGAACTTATATCTAGCAGGAAACATAGGGAAACATTTATAGATTATATAAACGATATTGCGAAAACGGTAATAAATAGAAACAAATAAGAATAATAAATCTATGCTATATATATATTAGTACAAAATATATAGGCTAGCATAAAATTCATAATAGTATAAAGTAAGACTATAGATAATTAAGGCATTTATATAAGTTGATAAATATAGATAAAACATGTTAACCCTACCTAGATATAAAATGTATAACCTAAAAAGAATAAAATAATATGTAAGGAAATAAAGGCATAAGTTTAATAAATAAGTAAATAATAATAAATGTGTAGTCATAAGTAAAATTAAGAAATACGTATAAAATATATTGACTTGCATGAAATAGGAATAAGAAAAAATTTTGTAATCCCACCAGGAAATGAAACTAAACTATGTATTAAAATAAGTGAACTGTAACCGAAAATTTATAAACAAGTTTAAATTATCATGTACTTGGGTAACCTAAAGCACTGTATAAAGTAAAAATATAAGCTGTCCGTCTAAAGACTAACATAAGACTAGGCTGTAATAATAACATTAGTTAGGAAATTTGTGTAAAATATATTAACAGGACTGTTTGAAATAAATAAATATATAAAAAAGGTCTCTGATCATGTCAGAGGAAACACGCAACGCCCTGTGATTACGGGTGAATATAAAAAAAAAAAAAAAAAAAAAACCTAACCTAACCTAACCTAACCTAACCTAACCTAACCTAACCTAACCTAACCTAACCTAACCTAACCTAACCTAACCTAACCTAACCTAACCTAACCTAACCTAACCTAACCTAACCTAACCTAACCTAACCTAACCTAACCTAACCTAACCTAACCTAACCTAACCTAACCTAACCTAACCTAACCTAACCTAACCTAACCTAACCTAACCTAACCTAACCTAACCTAACCTAACCTAACCTAACCTAACCTAACCTAACCTAACCTAACCTAACCTAACCTAACCTAACCTAACCTAACCTAACCTAACCTAACCTAACCTAACCTAACCTAACCTAACCTAACCTAACCTAACCTAACCTAACCTAACCTAACCTAACCTAACCTAACCTAACCTAACCTAACCTAACCTAACCTAACCTAACCTAACCTAACCTAACCTAACCTAACCTAACCTAACCTAACCTAACCTAACCTAACCTAACCTAACCTAACCTAACCTAACCTAACCTAACCTAACCTAACCTAACCTAACCTAACCTAACCTAACCTAACCTAACCTAACCTAACCTAACCTAACCTAACCTAACCTAACCTAACCTAACCTAACCTAACCTAACCTAACCTAACCTAACCTAACCTAACCTAACCTAACCTAACCTAACCTAACCTAACCTAACCTAACCTAACCTAACCTAACCTAACCTAACCTAACCTAACCTAACCTAACCTAACCTAACCTAACCTAACCTAACCTAACCTAACCTAACCTAACCTAACCTAACCTAACCTAACCTAACCTAACCTAACCTAACCTAACCTAACCTAACCTAACCTAACCTAACCTAACCTAACCTAACCTAACCTAACCTAACCTAACCTAACCTAACCTAACCTAACCTAACCTAACCTAACCTAACCTAACCTAACCTAACCTAACCTAACCTAACCTAACCTAACCTAACCTAACCTAACCTAACCTAACCTAACCTAACCTAACCTAACCTAACCTAACCTAACCTAACCTAACCTAACCTAACCTAACCTAACCTAACCTAACCTAACCTAACCTAACCTAACCTAACCTAACCTAACCTAACCTAACCTAACCTAACCTAACCTAACCTAACCTAACCTAACCTAACCTAACCTAACCTAACCTAACCTAACCTAACCTAACCTAACCTAACCTAACCTAACCTAACCTAACCTAACCTAACCTAACCTAACCTAACCTAACCTAACCTAACCTAACCTAACCTAACCTAACCTAACCTAACCTAACCTAACCTAACCTAACCTAACCTAACCTAACCTAACCTAACCTAACCTAACCTAACCTAACCTAACCTAACCTAACCTAACCTAACCTAACCTAACCTAACCTAACCTAACCTAACCTAACCTAACCTAACCTAACCTAACCTAACCTAACCTAACCTAACCTAACCTAACCTAACCTAACCTAACCTAACCTAACCTAACCTAACCTAACCTAACCTAACCTAACCTAACCTGTATGCACTCGAAGCTTCAGAAGATCGACCACAACGCGTTCAGCGTGGAGTGTCCGGTCCGCAAGAAATGGGACTATCTGGCTCGGACGACAACGGCATACGCCTAAACAGCTCCCAAGGATGTACGCAACACACACAAGAACACACACAGGAACGCACACAGGAACACACCAGAACAGCAACACCATCAAAAAACACAGATATATAAAATATATAGTTAATATATACAAAGTATATCGAAACGCACGCATATCACAAAACACGTACCCTACACAACCCCTAAAACAAATGAGAACACACATAAGAACACACACAGGAACGCACACAGGAACACACCAGAACAGCAACACCATCAAAAAACACAGATATATAAAATATATAGTTAATATATACAAAGTATATCAAAAACGCACGCATACCACCAGACACGTACCCTACACAACCCCTAAAACAAAAGAGGAAAGTAAAAGCCCAGAATAAGAAACGACAATAAATATGTATAATCTCAGTATATATATATATATTATTGCCGCAAATCACCTTGTAGTTAAAAATAATAGTAAAACGCACGCACATACACAAAACACGCATCCAAAACTGGTAATAAGAATAATAAACAGGAACTTTCATTGTGTTTTAAAAATAATAGATAACTAAGTACAAATGTTAGAAAACAGGCTAGTAATATTCAGTAACCAATTTGTAATAGAATAAGGAAGTATAGAAATAGTATAAATAGAAATAGGAAATAATGTCTACGAATAAACAGTATATTATAAGTCTTGTTATAAAGAATAAATAAAAATTAGCACTTAGAAACATAATAGATATAAGATAATAAGTATATAAATATCAAACAGTATATATAAGTCTTGTTACTAAGAATAAAGAAAAGTCACCATTTAGAAACATAATCATGGAGTAGATATAAGTAAAAAAGCTAACTAAAACTGTTAAAAATAGGCTCGAAATACTAATTTGTAATAGAATAAGAAAGTATAAGTATAGTATTAAATAGAAATAAGAAATAATGTCCACGAACAAACAGTATATCATAAGTTGTTATTAAGAATAAATAATAATTTGCACTTAGAAACATAATAATGGAATAGTTATAAGTTACTAAGTATATTAACGTCAATGTAACGATAATAAAAGAAAGTTGTGTACCTAAATACCCCTGAATAAAGACAAATAAAAAAGACAGAGTAGATAGAATAGCGGGAGTCCCACCCGGCTAAGAATGAAAGCATGAGCGAAAGAAAGATACAGTATGAAGCATGAAAGTGCGAGAGGAATAAATGCGAGAACTGGAACGAATGAGCAAATTAGAGTAACAAGATCCCGTTGTACCCATGAACGGGGAAAAGCACAAAAAAAAAAAAAAAAAAAAAAAAAAAAAAAAAAAAAAAAAAAAAAACCTAACCTAACCTAACCTAACCTAACCTAACCTAACCTAACCTAACCTAACCTAACCTAACCTAACCTAACCTAACCTAACCTAACCTAACCTAACCTAACCTAACCTAACCTAACCTAACCTAACCTAACCTAACCTAACCTAACCTAACCTAACCTAACCTAACCTAACCTAACCTAACCTAACCTAACCTAACCTAACCTAACCTAACCTAACCTAACCTAACCTAACCTAACCTAACCTAACCTAACCTAACCTAACCTAACCTAACCTAACCTAACCTAACCTAACCTAACCTAACCTAACCTAACCTAACCTAACCTAACCTAACCTAACCTAACCTAACCTAACCTAACCTAACCTAACCTAACCTAACCTAACCTAACCTAACCTAACCTAACCTAACCTAACCTAACCTAACCTAACCTAACCTAACCTAACCTAACCTAACCTAACCTAACCTAACCTAACCTAACCTAACCTAACCTAACCTAACCTAACCTAACCTAACCTAACCTAACCTAACCTAACCTAACCTAACCTAACCTAACCTAACCTAACCTAACCTAACCTAACCTAACCTAACCTAACCTAACCTAACCTAACCTAACCTAACCTAACCTAACCTAACCTAACCTAACCTAACCTAACCTAACCTAACCTAACCTAACCTAACCTAACCTAACCTAACCTAACCTAACCTAACCTAACCTAACCTAACCTAACCTAACCTAACCTAACCTAACCTAACCTTTTTTTTTTTTTTTTTTTTTAACGTGGAGAAATGCTCATGCATTCTGCACTACCACGGGGAGATAGTGCAGTTATGTGGGACTCTTACCCACTAAAACTCCACGGTGTCCTCCTCTGCCGCTTACGGCGGGAACACGGGCACGCGTTAGCACTCATCCGTGAACCCGCCGCGGCTGTCCGTTACCGGACCCTCCTCTGGGGAGTACTCCCCATCATCGGCGCACCAGAACACATGGCACGCCGTGACCACCCCAGGGACCAAACCAGCACATGGGCGCCAGACGACCCCGTGTCTGGGCACCCTTGGTCCCCCTGCGACGGGTCAGGACATTGGCCCCGCCGCCTGCCAATTTTCGGCCGCAGAGGATAGGGAGAGCGGCCAACGTCATACCGACACTCCTCCTCCCCTGCGGCCCCACCGCGTCCGCCATCGAACGGTGGCGACCCCGTCAAGGCCGCGGAAGGTAGGGAGAGCGGCGCACCGCAATACCGGCACTCCTCTCCCGCCGCGGCCTTCAACCCTCAGCCGCGATGCCTCCGTTACAACGACATCGCGGCCCGCCTCAGTTGCGATGTCGCCGAAGCGGCACCGCAACCTACTCGTTGGCCGCTACGTCGTCGGCTTACAGGCAAAAGCCCTGACGAGCGGCCCCTCCTCGGGTTCCTCTTCGCTTCACCGTGGGTGTCCAAGCCACGGCTACTGAGCCCCCCCGCCTCGACAATGCGGGAACCCACCGGGGGGGCCTAACCTAACCTAACCTAACCTAACCTAACCTAACCTAACCTAACCTAACCTAACCTAACCTAACCTAACCTAACCTAACCTTTTTTTTTTTTTTTTTTTTTTTTTTTTTTTTTGCGCTGGGAAAAAATGCATTACGCATACCCTCCCATCGGGGGATGGGGGGCTATGTGGGACTCCCCGGTCTGACCCGGTATACCCACTAAAATAACCCAGCGGCACTCCCGCTTCGTCCGAGTGGCGGGGGACTGGGAAACCGGCACAGCCTTAACGTCCAGTCCTCCGCCGACGATTGCTCCTCAGGGCGGACCCCTCACACCCCCCCCGTGGGGAGGGGGACGGGCCCGGGAGTGACCGACGAAGAAGGTGGTGATGGGTGCAGTGCGGGAGAAGGCGCCCCCGCGCCTGTCGCCCGCCCATCGCCACCATGAGGAGGGAGAAGATTGCGCCTTCTCCGACCCCTTCTTCGTCTGCGGAGCGGCGCAGCGAGAGGGTCATCCTCCCGCGCGCGCTCCGCCTCCTCCTTTTGCGAGATTACGTCCTCGCAAAAGGAGGCAACCGCTGACCAGGCCCCCTCGCTCTCCAGCATGGCGTTGACCACGCAGGGAAGCGAGAGGTCCTGTCCGACCACCGCGGTCAGACCGCGGCGCAGCTCGGACCAAGCCGGGCACACTTCGAGCGTGTGCTGCGCCGTGTCCTCCGCCGCGCCGCAGTCGTGGCACGCCGGGGTCTCCTCCCTCCCGATCCGGTGCAGGTACGTTCCGAAGCAGCCATGGCCGGATAGCACCTGCACCAGACGGAACGAGAGGAAACCGTGGGACCGCTCGAGCCAGCTCCGCAGGACCGGACCGAGCGCGTCCAACGTCCGGCGGCCAAAGGCGGCGGTGGCGAGGTCCTCCGTCCAGTGGAGGACGATTGCGTCCCTCGCCTCCCGCCGCACGGCCTCCCGCTCTTCGGCGACGGGGCGCTCCCCGAGCGCCCTCCGGTGCGCGGTCCACTCGTAGACTCTGGCGAGCACCCAGGCCTCCAACTCCCAAGGAGGGGTGCCGGCCAGAGCGCACGCCGCCGAGAAGCCCACCGACCGGTAGGCCCTCGCCACCCGCAGTGCAATGGCCCTTTGGGGCTTGCGCAAGGCGGTCACGTTCTCCCTCCTGTGGAGGGAGTCCGCCCAGATGGGGGCCCCGTATAGGGCCATGCTCTTCAGGATTCCGGCATACAGGTGCCGGCATTTCGCCTTGGGCCCCCCCAGGTTCGGGAGGAGCCAGGAGAGGGCGTCCGCGGCCTTCAACAGGCGCGTCGACAGCCCGCTGAAATGCGGGCCGAAGCGCCACCTGTCGTCCAGCACCAGGCCCAGATACTTCATCTGGGGCTGGACCCCTATCCTGACGCCCTCCACAACAATGTGGGCGTCGGGAGGGCAGCGCTGCCGAGGCCCGTGAAAGAACACGGCCTCGGTCTTGTGCAGCGCCACCTTCAATCCCAGGCGGCGGATCCTCTCTGCGACCAAGGATCCGCCAGCCGAGGCCAGACAGGCCGCGTCCCCAAAGTTCCTCCCCCGGGCAGTGAGGAGAGTGTCATCCGCGTAGCAGATGACACTCGTGCTCTGGAGGAGGACTCCCCGCAATAGCCAGTCGAACCCGATGTTCCACAGGGGGGGCCCCAGCACTGACCCCTGCGGAACACCGGACTCTGCGCCGTACCGCCTCACCGTGGCCGTCTTGTCCACGAGGAGGACCTCTCGGCCCTCCAAGTAGCTGGCCAGGAGGTTCTGCAGGTACTGGGGCGCTCCGTGATACCGGAGCGCCTCCAATATCGTCGAGTGGGGGACGGAGTTGAAGGCGTTCGCAATGTCGAACGACACCGCCAGCACTCCGTCCCCCGCCTCCACCGCCTCCCTCACCTGGCCCTTGAGTAGGGCCAGCGCATCGATCGTCGAACGCCCTCGACGGAAACCGAATTGGGCGTCCGACAGGTCCGGCCCTACCCCCCGCAAAAGGCTATCAAGCCGGGACGCGACGATCCCCTCGAACATCTTACCGACCTCATCGAGCAGGACGATGGGCCGGTATGCCGAGGGGGAGTCCACCGGGCGTCCCTCCTTTCGGAGGAGGCATAGCTGCCCCTCCTTCCACAGTCTCGGGAACCTCCCGGCCGCAAAGCATGCGCTGAAGAGGTCCCGAAACCTGTCCTCCATTTGGGAGGCGGCGATCGCCACCACCCGTGCGGGGACGCCGTCTGGTCCAGGCGCCGTCTTCTTCGCGCGGAGGCTGAGAACCCCCGCGTGGACTTCCGCCGCCGTCACCGGGGGGACGTCCTCCTCCGGCGAAGGCATCCCTTGCGGGGGATCCATCGTTGGTGGGGTGAAGTCGTCGGTCCTGCGCGGAAACAGGGACCGGACCACCCCATCCAGCAACGCTGGCTCGAGGGTCTCCGTCAGTGGGGGACCATAGGGGCGCAGCTGGTTCCGCGCCGCCTTGTATGGTCTCCCATAAGGATCTCTGTCGAGACCCTCCAGCATTTCGGCCCTCGCCGAGTCTTCTGCAGCGCCCATTGCAGACTTGAGGACCTTCTTCGCCTCTACGTAAGAGGCGTATAGGCGGTCCTCTTCTGCCCGGTCTCGGTTTTGGGCGCTGCGACGTCGGCTCCGCGCGTAGGCCCTTCTGGCCGCCACGCACACGGCCCGGAGACCCGTCAGCTCCTCCGTCCACCAATAGACGGCGCGACGGGGAGGCGGACGGCGAGACCGAGGCATGCTGGAGTTGCACACCTCGGTCAGGGACCCTCTGAGCCGGACCGCTGCGGCGTCCACGTCCAGGACATCGACAGGGGGCGACAGCCAGTCCTGGAGAAAGGCCGCCTCCTCAGCTGCCTCCCGGTCCAGGCGGGTGAGTGCCCACCGCGGGAAGGGAGATTGCCCGGTGCGGGCCATCCTCCCCCCCTGGGTGGAGATGTCGAACCGCACATATCGGTGGTCCGACAAGGTCTCCACCATCTCCACCCGCCAGTTGACGACGCGGGCGGCTAGGGCGGGGGTGGCAAACGAGACGTCCACCACCGACCCTCCCTGTTGCCGCACACACGTGTGGACCGCCCCCCTGTTGAGGAGGGACACACCGCATGAGGCCGACCAATACTCGACGGCGCGTCCCCGGACGTTGCAACCTGCAGCCGGGTTGCCCCAGGCCACCGACTTGGCGTTCAGGTCGCCCAGCACCACGACCTGGCGCGGCGCCGCCCTCCCTACGACTGCGGTGAGGATCTCGAGGAAATCCTCAAAGTCCGAGAGTGGGCGGTTCGGGGAGAAGTAGACCCCAACCAGGGCCATGTCTCCCCACGCGGCGGCCACGTATCCCGGTCCCCTCTCTAAGAGCGAGAGGGGAGGGGAGTCCGTGGAAGACCGCGCCACCAGCGCCACCAAGCCGTCCCGGTCGCCCAGCCAACGGCCAGGGACCGAGTAAGGCTCGGCGACCACCGCCAAGTCCACCAACCACTCAGCCATGGTCTGCATCAGCAGATCCTGGGCTGCCCGGCAGTGGTTGGCGTTCGCCTGGAGTATGCGATGTTCGACCCTATCCATCAGTCGGACATCGCACCCCCCTCCGCCGCCACCGCAGCCGCCGCAGTGCTTTTGGCAGCAGCAGCAGGCCCGGTCGGCGCTTGCGCTTTGCACCGCTTAGGGGGAGGATTGCAATTCCTCCCCCTCGTGACGTGGTCGGCGGGGCAGCCACTGGCGGCACACACCGCGCAGTGCGGCGCGGCGGCCTCGCAGGAGGCGGCTTTGTGGCCCTCCTTGCCGCAGCGGAAACACGTGTCCGTCCTGTCGACCGTGGACGGACACAGGGCCCGGGTGTGTCCGATGCCGAAGCACCGGAAACACCGCAGAGGCTGGTCCTCGAGTGCCCGGACTGCACCCGAGCTGAAGCCGACTGTGAGCCGTCCCTTGGCAAGGACGGCTTTGGCAGCGGCGACCGGGCACTCGAGGCGAATGGTGCCCATGCCGCCGCGGCCGGGCCTTATGTCCCGGCCTTGGACCGCCGCGACGCCACAGCCCCCTATCGCCGCGACCGCCGCCACCACCTCCTCCTTGGTGATGGAGTCGTCCAAGTCAGCCACCTCTATGGCCGCTGACTTGACCGGCCGGGCCACCTTGGCGGAATCCGCGATGACCTCCTGCAGCTTGGCTGCGAAGAGGTCCGCGTGGGTACTCCCGTCTGCCCCCGGGAACTCGAAAATTCGAGCCCCGGCTTGGGTCCGACGGCAAGAGACGCTGCCGATCCCCAGTTGGGTGGGATCCGCATTGGCACGCGCCCGCAACAGAACGGACGCGTACGTCTCCCCCCGGTCAGCAGCCTCCGCGGTGAGGGTCACCACGACGGCCGCGGTTTTTGGGGGGACTAGTCGCCCCTTACCCCTCCCCTTCCCTTTCCCCGTCCCCTTTCCACTGCCGGCCTTCTGCGCTTGGCTGGGAGCGGTGGTGGCGGGGACGGCAGGGACGGCCGTCGTCGTCTTCTTGCCCCTGCCCTTCCCCTTACGGACCACCTCCGTCCACTCGTTGGACGGGGTCGTGGAAGGGAGAAGGGCGTCTTCCGCCTGGGAGGAGGACGGCCCCGGCTCACACTGCCTCGTATCGGCCGCAAGCGGTGGTCGGAGGCGTTTCTCCGGCAAGAGCCGGTCCTCAATCCCTGCTAAGCAGGCTCTAGTAAAGGCCCTCTCCTCCATTACGACCTTGCGGATGATATCCTCAAGGTTGGAGGCGGGGCCCTCTGCCGCAGGGCTCGATTTGGCCTGTTGTGGCCGGGCCGTGGCTTCGGCCAGCTTCTGATGAAGCTGGCTGACCTCCGACTGCAGGCGATCCACCTTCGCCTGCAGTTGCCGCGTCTCGTCAGTGGTCTTGCGCTGGACCAGCTCCGCGACGACACCGCGCATACTCGCGGCCCTGCATTTCAGGGCCTTCTGTAGGGTGCCCTTTAGGTTGGAGGACTTCGAGGCGACCTCCACGATCTCCCTCTCGTCCTCCTCCGCCATTCGCTCTAGCTCCGCCAGAGAATGGTCCGCGTAGAGAACGCGGGACGCACCGTACCCGGACTTGGCCCGGGCGGCGTGCGCCCGCTTCTCTGTGGCGGCGACCCGCTCCTCCAGCTCTTGCTGGAGCTGAGCTCGCCGAGCCAGGTCCAGCTGGCGTTGGGCGTTCGCCAGCCCAACGACATGGGTCTCCGCGGCCACCGTCGGCTTTTTAGCCTTCGGCAACCGCGTCGACCCCGAGGCCGAGGAGCCCTCGGACCCACCGCTCCGGTGGACTCGCTTCCTCGATCGGCAGTCGTCCGCGTCCGACACACTAATCAGTGAGTCGTTGTCGGACGACTCGTCCGCCCCTCCGAAGAAGCTAGCCGCAGACGGCGCGCGGCTAGTCTCTGACGCCGAAGCGTCGGATTGGCCCTGAGAAGGGCCTTTTGGTTGGCCCTGAGAAGGGCCTTTTGGTTGGCCCTGAGAAGGGCCTTTGGGTTGGCCCTGAGAAGGGCCTTTGCGTTGGCCCTGAGAAGGGCCTTTTTGTTTTAAAAACCGCCCGCAGGCGTCCCGCGCAGGACTCGACATGTTTCCCGCGGGTTCGCAAACTCAACACGACAATAAGATTAAAAACAAGCTGCGAATGCACAGTGCACTTTGGCCGTACCCAGTCTGCCACTCCGTTACGGTGGTCAGAACTGGGCCGTTTCCAGGGGACGCGACGTGGACGCAAGCACTGTGGGGTGGTCCCCCAACCTAACCTAACCTAACCTAACCTAACCTTTTTTTTTTTTTTTTTTTTTTTTTTTTTTTTTTTTTTTTTTTTTGCGCTGGGAAAAAATGCATTACGCATACCCTCCCATCGGGGGATGGGGGGCTATGTGGGACTCCCCGGTCTGACCCGGTATACCCACTAAAATAACCCAGCGGCACTCCCGCTTCGTCCGAGTGGCGAAGGACTGGGAAACCGGCACAGCCTTAACGTCCAGTCCTCCGCCGACGATTGCCCCTCAGGGCGGGCCACTCACGCCCCCCCCGAGGGGAGGGGGAAGGGCCCGGGAATGACCGACGAAGGTGGTGATGGGTGCAATGCGGGAGAAGGCGCCCCCGCGCCTGTCGCCCGCCCATCGCTCACAGGCCCCTGCACAGGCCCCCTCGCTCTCCAGCATAGCGTTGACCATGCAGGGAAGCGAGAGGTCGCCCAGCACCACGACCTGGCGTGGCGCCGCCCTCCCTATGACTGCGGTGAGGATCTCGAGGAAATCCTCAAAGTCCGAGAGAGAGCGGTTCGGGGAGAAGTAGGCCCCAACCAGGGCCATGTCTCCCCGCGCGGCGGCCACGTATCCCGGTCCCCTCTCTAAGAGCGAGAGGGGAGGGGAGTCTGTGGAAGACCGCGACACCAACGCCACCAAGCCGTCTCGGTCGCCCAGCCAACGGCCAGGGACCGAGTAAGGCTCGGCGACCACCGCCAAGTCGTTCGCCTGGAGTGTGCGATGTTCGACCGCATCCATCAGTCGGACATCGCACCCCCCTCCGCAGCCACCGACGCAGGAACGACGGTGCTCTTGGCAGCAGCAGCAAACCCGGCCGGCGCCTGTGCTTTGCCCCGCTTAGGGGGAGGATTGCAGTTCCTCCCCTTCGTGACGTGGTCTGCCGGGCAGCCACTGGCGGCACACACCGCGCAGTGCGGCGTGGCGGCCTCGCAGGAGGCGGCTTTGTGGCCCTCCTTGCCGCAGCGGAAGCACGTGTCCGTCCTGTCAACAGTGGACGGACACAGGGCCCGGGTGTGTCCGATGCCGAAGCACCGGAAACACCGCAGAGGCTGGTCCTCGAGTGCCCGGACTGCACCCGAGCTGAACCCGACTGTCAGCCGTCCCTTGGCAAGGACGGCTTTGGCAGCGGCGACTGGGCACTCGAGGCGAATGGTGCTCATGCCGCCGCGGCCGGGTCTTATGTCCCGGCCTTGGACCGCCGCGACGCCACAGCCCCCTATCGCCGCGACCGCCGCCACCACCTCCTCCTTGGTGACGGAGTCGTCCAAGTCAGCCACCTCTATGGCCGCCGACTTGACCGGCCGGGCCACCTTGGCGGAATCCGCGATGACCTCCTGCAGCTTGGCTGCAAAGAGGTCAGCATGGGTACTCCCCTCTGCCCCCGGGAACTCGAATATTCGAGCCCCGGCTTGGGTCCGCCGGCAAGTTACGCTGCCGATCCCCAGTTGGGCAGGATCGGCATTCGCACGCGCCCGCACCAAAATGGACGCGTACGTCTCCCCCCGGTCAACCTAACCTAACCTAACCTAACCTAACCTAACCTAACCTAACCTAACCTTTTTTTTTTTTTTTTTTTTTTTTTTTTTTTTTTTTTTTTTGGGAAAAAAAAAAAAAAAAAAAAAAAAAAAAAATGCGTTACGCATACCCTCCCATCGGGGGATGGGGGGCTATGTGGGACTCCCCGGTATGACCCGGTATACCCACTAAAATAACCCAGCGGCACTCCCGCTTCGTCCGAGTGGCGGGGGACTGGGAGACCGGCACAGCCTTAACGTCCAGTCCTCCGCGGACGATTGCTCCTCAGGGCGGACCCCTCACACCCCCCCCGTGGGGAGGGGGACGGGCCCGGGAGTGACCGACGAAGAAGGTGGTGATGGGTGCAATGCGGGAGATGGCGCCCCCGCGCCTGTCGCCCGCCCATCGCCACCATGAGGAGGGAGAGGATTGCGCCTTCTCCGACCCCTTCTTCGTCTGCGGAGCGGCGCAGCGAGAGGGTCATCCTCCCGCGCGCGCTCCGCCTCCTCCTTTTGCGAGATTACGTCCTCGCAAAAGGAGGTAACCGCTGACCAGGCCCCCTCGCTCTCCAGCATGGCGTTGACCACGCAGGGAAGCGAGAGGTCCTGTCCGACCACCGCGGTCAGACCGCGGCGCAGCTCGGACCAAGCCGGGCACACTTCGAGCGTGTGCTGCGCCGTGTCCTCCGCCGCGCCGCAGTCGTGGCACGCCGGGGTCTCCTCCCTCCCGATCCGGTGCAGGTACGTTCCAAAGCAGCCATGGCCGGATAGCACCTGCACCAGACGGAACGAGAGGAAACCGTGGGACCGCTCGAGCCAGCTCCGCAGGACCGGACCGAGCGCGTCCAACGTCCGGCGGCCAAAGGTGGCGGTGGCGAGGTCCTCCGTCCAGTGGAGGACGATTGCGTCCCTCGCCTCCCGCCGCACGGCCTCCCGCTCTTCGGCGACGGGGCGCTCCCCGAGCGCCCTCCGGTGCGCGGTCCACTCGTACACTCTGGCGAGCACCCAAGCCTCCAACTCCCAAGGAGGGGTGCCGGCCAGAGCGCACGCCGCCGAGAAGCCCACCGAGCGGTAGGCCCTCGCGACCCGCAGTGCAATGGCCCTTTGGGGCTTGCGCAAGGCGGTCGCGTTCTCCCTTCTGTGGAGGGAATCCGCCCAGATGGGGGCCCCGTATAGGGCCATGCTCTTAAGGATGCCGGCATACAGCTGCCGGCATTTCGCCTTGGGCCCCCCCAAGTTCGGGAGGAGCCAGGAGAGGGCGTCCGCAGCTTTCAAGAGGCGCGTCGACAGCCCGCTGAAATGCGGGCCGAAGCGCCACCTGTCGTCCAGCACCAGGCCCAGATACTTCATCTGGGGCTGGACCCCTATCCGGACGCCCTCTACGACAATGTGGGCGTCGGGAGGGCAGCGCTGCCGAGGCCCGTGAAAGAACACGGCCTCGGTCTTGTGCAGCGCCACCTTCAATCCCAGGCGGCGGATCCTCTCTGCGACCAAGGATCCGCCAGCCGAGGCCAGACAGGCCGCGTCCCCGAAGTTCCTCCCCCGGGCAGTGAGGAGAGTGTCATCCGCGTAGCAGATGACACTCGTGCCCTGGAGGAGGACTCCCCGCAGTAGCCAGTCGAACCCGATGTTCCACAGGGGGGGCCCCAGCACTGACCCCTGCGGAACACCGGACTCTGCGCCGTACCGCCTCACCGTGGCCGTCTTGTCCACGAGTAGGACCTCTCGGCCCTCCAAGTAGCTGGCCAGGAGGTTCTGCAGGTACTGGGGCACTCCGTGATACCGGAGCGCCTCCAATATCGTCGAGTGGGGGACGGAGTTGAAGGCGTTCGCAATGTCGAACGACACCGCCAGCACTCCGTCCCCCGCCTCCACCGCCTCCCTCACCTGGCCCTTGAGTAGGGCCAGCGCATCGATCGTCGAACGCCCTCGACGGAAACCGAATTGGGCGTCCGACAGGTCCGGCCCTACCCCCCGCAAAAGGCTATCAAGCCGGGACGCGACGATCCCCTCGAACATCTTACCGACCTCATCGAGCAGGACGATGGGCCGGTATGCCGAGGGGGAGTCCACCGGGCGTCCCTCCTTTCGGAGGAGGCATAGCTGCCCCTCCTTCCACAGTCTCGGGAACCTGCCGGCCGCAAAGCATGCGCTGAAGAGGTCCCGAAACCTGTCCTCCATTTGGGAGGCGGCGATCGCCACCACCCGTGCGGGGACGCCGTCTGGTCCAGGCGCCGTCTTCTTCGCGCGGAGGCTGAGAACCCCCGCGCGGACTTCCGCCGCCGTCACCGGGGGGACGTCCTCCTCCGGCGAAGGCATCCCTTGCGGGGGATCCATCGTTGGTGGGGTGAAGTCGTCGGTCCTGCGCGGAAACAGGGACCGGACCACCCCATCCAGCAACGTTGGCTCGAGGGTCTCCGTCAGTGGGGGACCATAGGGTCGCAGCTGGTTCCGCGCCGCTTTGTATGGTCTCCCATAAGGATCTCTGTCGAGACCCTCCAGCATCTCGGCCCTCGCCGAGTCTTCTGCAGCGCCCATTGCAGACTTGAGGACCTTCTTCGCCTCTACGTAAGAGGCGTATAGGCGGTCCTCTTCTGCCCGGTCTCGGTTTTGGGCGCTGCGACGTCGGCTCCGCGCGTAGGCCCTTCTGGCCGCCACGCACACGGCCCGGAGACCCGTCAGCTCCTCCGTCCACCAATAGACGGCGCGACGGGGAGGCGGACGGCGAGACCGAGGCATGCTGGAGTTGCACACCTCGGTCAGGGACCCTCTGAGCCGGACCGCTGCGGCGTCCACGTCCAGGACATCGACAGGGGGCGACAGCCAGTCCTGGAGAAAGGCCGCCTCCTCAGCTGCCTCCCGGTCCAGGCGGGTGAGTGCCCACCGCGGGAAGGGAGATTGCCCGGTGCGGGCCATCCTCCCCCCCTGGGTGGAGATGTCGAACCGCACATATCGGTGGTCCGACAAGGTCTCCACCATCTCCACCCGCCAGTTGACGACGCGGGCGGCTAGGGCGGGGGTGGCAAACGAGACGTCCACCACCGAGCCGCCCTGTTGCCGCACACACGTGTGGACCGCCCCCCTGTTGAGGAGGGACACACCGCATGAGGCCGACCAATACTCGACGGCGCGTCCCCGGACGTTGCAACTGGCAGCCGGGTTGCCCCAGGCCACCGACTTGGCGTTCAGGTCGCCCAGCACCACGACCTGGCGCGGCGCCGCTCTCCCTACGACTGCGGTGAGGATCTCGAGGAAATCCTCAAAGTCCGAGAGAGAGCGGTTCGGGGAGAAGTAGACCCCAACCAGGGCCATGTCTCCCCACGCGGCGGCCACGTATCCCGGTCCCCTCTCTAAGAGCGAGAGGGGAGGGGAGTCTGTGGAAGACCGCGTCACCAGCGCCACCAAGCCGTCCCGGTCACCCAGCCAACGGCCAGGGACCGAGTAAGGCTCGGCGACCACCGCCAAGTCCACCAACCACTCAGCCATGGTCTGCATCAGCAGATCCTGGGCTGCCCGGCAGTGGTTGGCGTTCGCCTGGAGTATGCGATGTTCGACCCTATCCATCAGTCGGACATCGCACCCCCCTCCGCAGCCACCGCAGCCGCCGCAGTGCTTTTGGCAGCAGCAGCTGGCCTGGTCGGCGCCTGCGCTTTGCCCCGCTTAGGGGGAGGATTGCAATTCCTCCCCCTCGTGACGTGGTCGGCGGGGCAGCCACTGGCGGCACACACCGCGCAGTGCGGCGCGGTGGCCTCGCAGGAGGCGGCTTTGTGGCCCTCCTTGCCACAACGGAAGCACGTGTCCGTCCTGTCAACAGAGGACGGACACAGGGCCCTGGTGTGTCCGATGCCGAAGCACCGGAAACACCGCAGAGGCTGGTCCTCGAGCGCCCGGACTGCACCGGAGCTAAATCCGACTGTTAGCCGTCCCTTGGCAAGGACGGCTTTGGCAGCGGCGACTGGGCACTCGAGGCGAATGGTGCCCATGCCGCCGCGACCGGGTCTAATGTCCCGGCCTTGGACCGCCGCGACGCCACAGCCCCCTATCGCCGCGACCGCCGCCACCACCTCCTCCTTGGTGACAGAGTCGTCCAAGTCAGCCACCTCTATGGCCGCTGACTTGACCGGCCGGGCCACCTTGGCGGCATCCGCGATGACCTCCTGCAGCTTGGCTGCGAAGAGGTCAGCGTGGGTACTCCCGTCTGCCCCCGGGAACTCGAAAATTCGAGCCCCGGCTTGGGTCCGCCGGCAAGAGACGCTGCCGATCCCCAGTTGGGTGGGATCCGCATTGGCACGCGCCCGCAACAGAACGGACGCGTACGTCTCCCCCCGGTCAGCAGCCTCCGCGGTGAGGGTCACCACGACGGCCGCGGTTTTTGGGGGGACTAGTCGCCCCTTTCCCCTCGCCTTCCCTTTCCCCGTCCCCTTTCCCTTGCCAGTCGTCTGCGATTGGCTGGGAGCGGTGGTGGCGGGGACGACAGGGACGGCCGTCGTCGACTTCTTGCCCTTTCCCTTCCCCTTACGGACCACTTCCGTCCACTCGTTGGACGGGGTCGTGGAAGGGAGAAGGGCATCTTCCGTCTGGGAGGAGGACGGCCCCGGCTCACACTGCCTCGTATCCGCTGCAAGCGGCGGTCGGAGGCGTTTCTCCGGCAAGAGCCGGTCCTCTATCCCTGCTAAGCAGGCTCTTGTGAAGGCCCTCTCCTCCATTACGACCTTGCGGATGATATCCTCAAGGTTGGAGGCGGGGCCCTCTGCCGCAGGGCTCGACTTGGCCTGTTGTGGCCGGGCCGTGGCTTCGGCCAGCTTCTGATGAAGCTGGCTGACCTCCGACTGCAGGCGATCAACCTTCGCCTGCAGTTGCCGCGTTTCGTCGGTGGCCTTGCGCTGGACCAGCTCCGCGACGATGCCGCGCATGCTCGCGGCCCTACATTTGAGGGCCTTTTGCAAGGTCCCCTTAAGATTTGAGGACTTCGAGGCGACCTCCACGATCTCCCTCTCGTCCTCCTCCGCCATTTTCTCTAGCTCAGCCAGAGAGTGGTCCGCGTATAGAACTCGGGACATACCGTACCCGGACTTGGCCCGGGCGGCGTGCGCCCGTTTCTCAGTAGCGGCCACCCGCTCCTCCAGCTCTTGCTGGAGCTGAGCCCGACGAGCCAGGTCTAGCTGGCGTTGGGCGTTCGCGAGCCCAACGACATGGGTCTCCGCGGCCACCGTCGGCTTTTTAGCCTTCGACAACCGCGTCGACCCCGAGGCCGAGGAGCCCTCGGACCCACCGCTCCGGTGGACTCGCTTACGCGATCGGCAGTCATCCACGTCCGACACACTAATTAGTGAGTCGTCGTCTGACGACTCGTCCGCCCCTCCGAGAAAACTAGCCGCAGACGGCGCGCGGCTAGTTTCTGACGCTGAAGCGTCGGAGTGGCCCTGAGAAGGGCCTTTTGGTTGGCCCTGAGAAGGGCCTTTTGGTTGGCCCTGAGAAGGGCCTTTGGGTTGGCCCTGAGAAGGGCCTTTGGGTTGGCCCTGAGAAGGGCCTTTTTGTTTTAAAAATCGCCCGCAGGCGTCCCGCGCAGGACTCGACATGTTTCCCGCGGGTTCGCAAACAAACAAGACAATAGGGTTAAAAACAAGTTGCGAATGCACAGTGCACTTTGGCCGTACCCAGTCTGCCACTCCGTTACGGTGGTCAGAACTGGGCCGTTTCCAGGGGACGCGACGTGGACGCAAGCACTGTGGGGTGGTCCCCCAACCTAACCTAACCTAACCTAACCTAACCTAACCTAACCTAACCTAACCTAACCTTTTTTTTTTTTTTTTTTTTTTTTTTTTTTTTTTTGCGCTGGGAAAAAATGCATTACGCATACCCTCCCATCGGGGGATGGGGGGCTATGTGGGACTCCCCGGTCTGACCCGGTATACCCACTAAAATAACCCAGCGGCACTCCCGCTTCGTCCGAGTGGCGGGGGACTGGGAAACCGGCACAGCCTTAACGTCCAGTCCTCCGCCGACGATTGCTCCTCAGGGCGGACCCCTCACACCCCCCCCGTGGGGAGGGGGAGGGGCCCGGGAGTGACCGACGAAGAAGGTGGTGATGGGTGCAATGCGGGAGATGGCGCCCCCGCGCCTGTCGCCCGCCCATCGCCACCATGAGGAGGGGGAGGACGTCGCCCTCTCCGACCCCTTCTTCGTCTGCGGAGCGGCGCAGCGAGAGGGTCATCCTCCCGCGCGCGCTCCGCCTCCTCCTTTTGCGAGATTACGTCCTCGCAAAAGGAGGCGACCGCTGACCAGGCCCCCTCGCTCTCCAGCATGGCGTTGACCACGCAGGGAAGCGAGAGGTCCTGTCCGACCACCGCGGTCAGACCGCGGCGCAGCTCGGACCAAGCCGGGCACACTTCGAGCGTGTGCTGCGCCGTGTCCTCCGCCGCGCCGCAGTCGTGGCACGCCGGGGTCTCCTCCCTCCCGATCCGGTGCAGGTACGTTCCGAAACAGCCATGGCCGGATAGCACCTGCACCAGACGGAACGAGAGGAAACCGTGGGACCGCTCGAGCCAGCTCCGCAGGACCGGACCGAGCGCGTCCAACGTCCGGCGGCCAAAGGCGGCGGTGGCGAGGTCCTCCGTCCAGTGGAGGACGATTGCGTCCCTCGCCTCCCGCCGCACGGCCTCCCGCTCTTCGGCGACGGGGCGCTCCCCAAGCGCCCTCCGGTGCGCGGTCCACTCGTAGACTCTGGCGAGCACCCAAGCCTCCAACTCCCAAGGAGGGGTGCCGGCCAGAGCGCACGCCGCCGAGAAGCCCACCGAGCGGTAGGCCCTCGCCACCCGCAGTGCAATGGCCCTTTGGGGCTTGCGCAAGGCGGTCGCGTTCTCCCTCCTGTGGAGGGAGTCCGCCCAGATGGGGGCCCCGTATAGGGCCATGCTTTTCAGAATGCCGGCATACAGGTGCCGGCATTTCGCCTTGGGCCCCCCCAGGTTCGGGAGGAGCCAGGAGAGGGCGTCCGCGGCCTTCAATAGGCGCGTCGACAGCCCGCTGAAATGCGGGCCGAAGCGCCACCTGTCGTCCAGCACCAGGCCCAGATACTTCATCTGGGGCTGGACCCCTATCCGGACGCCCTCTACGACAATGTGGGCGTCGGGAGGGCAGCGCTGCCGAGGCCCGTGAAAGAACACGGCCTCGGTCTTGTGCAGCGCCACCTTCAATCCCAGGCGGCGGATCCTCTCTGCGACCAAGGATCCGCCAGCCGAGGCCAGACAGGCCGCGTCCCCAAAGTTCCTCCCCCGGGCAGTGAGGAGAGTGTCATCCGCGTAGCATATGACACTCGTGCCCTGGAGGAGGACTCCCCGTAGGAGCCAGTCGAACCCGATGTTCCACAGGGGGGGCCCCAGCACTGACCCCTGCGGAACACCGGACTCTGCGCCGTACCGCCTCACCGTGGCCGTCTTGTCCACGAGGAGGACCTCTCGGCCCTCCAAGTAGCTGGCCAGGAGGTTCTGCAGGTACTGGGGCGCTCCGTGATACCGGAGCGCCTCCAATATCGTCGAGTGGGGGACGGAGTTGAAGGCGTTTGCGATGTCGAACGACACCGCCAGCACTCCGTCCCCCGCCTCCACCGCCTCCCTCACCTGGCCCTTGAGCAGGGCCAGCGCATCGATCGTCGAACGCCCTCGACGGAAACCGAATTGGGCGTCCGACAGGTCCGGCCCTACCCCCCGCAAAAGGCTATCAAGCCGGGACGCGACGATCCCCTCAAACATCTTACCGACCTCATCGAGCAGGACGATGGGCCGGTATGCCGAGGGGGAGTCCACCGGGCGTCCCTCCTTTCGGAGGAGGCACAGCTGCCCCTCCTTCCAAAGTTTCGGGAACCTCCCAGCCGTAAAGCACGCGCTGAAGAGGTCCCGAAACCTGTCCTCCATTTGGGAGGCGGCGATCGCCACCACCCGTGCGGGGACGCCGTCTGGTCCGGGGGCCGTCTTCTTCGCGCGGAGGCTGAGAACCCCCGCGCGGACTTCCGCCGCCGTCACCGGGGGGACGTCTTCTTCCGGCGAAGCCGCCCCTTGCGGGGGATCCATCGTTGGTGGGGTGAAGTCGGTCCTGCGCGGAAACAGGGACCGGACCACCCCATCCAGCAACGCTGGCTCGAGGGTCTCCGTCAGTGGGGGACCATAGGGGCGTAGCTGGCTCCGCGCCGCCTTGTATGGTCTCCCAAAAGGATCTCTGTCGAGACCCTCCAGCATCTCGGCCCTCGCCGAGTATTCTGCAGCGCCCATTGCAGACTTGAGGACCTTCTTCGCCTCTACGTAAGAGGCGTATAGGCGGTCCTCTTCTGCCCGGTCTCGGTTTTGGGCGCTGCGACGTCGGCTCCGCGCGTAGGCCCTTCTGGCCGCCACGCAGGCGGCCCGGAGACCCGTCAGCTCCTCCGTCCACCAATAGACGGCGCGACGGGGAGGCGGACGGCGAGACCGAGGCATGCTGGAGTTGCACACCTCGGTCAGGGACCCCCTGAGCCGGACCGCTGCGGCGTCCACGTCCAGGACATCGACAGGGGGCGACAGCCAGTCCTGGAGGAAGGCCGCCTCCTCAGCTGCCTCCCGGTCCAGGCGGGTGAGTGCCCACCGCGGAAAGGGAGATTGCCCGGCGCGGGCCATCCCCCCCCCCTGGGTGGAGATGTCGAACCGCACATATCGGTGGTCCGACAAGGTCTCCACCATCTCCACCCGCCAGTTGACGACGCGGGCGGCTAGGGCGGGGGTGGCAAACGAGACGTCCACCACCGAGCCGCCCTGTTGCCGCACACACGTGTGGACCGCCCCCCTGTTGAGGAGGGACACACCGCATGAGGCCGACCAATACTCGACGGCGCGTCCCCGGACGTTGCAACTGGCAGCCGGGTTGCCCCAGGCCACCGACTTGGCGTTCAGGTCGCCCAGCACCACGACCTGGCGCGGCGCCGCCCTCCCTACGACTGCGGTGAGGATCTCGAGGAAATCCTCAAAGTCCGAGAGAGGGCGGTTCGGGGAGAAGTAGACCCCAACCAGGGCCATGTCTCCCCACGCGGCGGCCACGTATCCCGGTCCCCTCTCTAAGAGCGAGAGGGGAGGGGAGTCTGTGGAAGACCGCGTCACCAGCGCCACCAATCCGTCCCGGTCGCCCAGCCAACGGCCAGGGACCGAGTAAGGCTCGGCGACCACCGCCAAGTCCACCAACCACTCAGCCATGGTCTGCATCAGCAGATCCTGGGCTGCCCGGCAGTGGTTGGCGTTCGCCTGGAGTATGCGATGTTCGACCCTATCCATCAGTCGGACATCGCACCCCCCTCCGCAGCCACCGCAGCCACCGCAGTGTTTTTGGCAGCAGCAGCAGGCCTGGTCGGCGCCTGCGCTTTGCCCCGCTTAGGGGGAGGATTGCAATTCCTCCCCCTCGTGACGTGGTCGGCGGGGCAGCCACTGGCGGCACACACTGCGCAGTGCGGCGCGGCGGCCTCGCAGGAGGCGGCTTTGTGGCCCTCCTTGCCGCAGCGGAAACACGTGTCCGTCCTGTCGACCGTGGACGGACACAGGGCCCGGGTGTGTCCGATGCCGAAGCACCGGAAACACCGCAGAGGCTGGTCCTCGAGTGCCCGGACTGCACCCGAGCTGAAGCCGACTGTGAGCCGTCCCTTGGCAAGGACGGCTTTGGCAGCGGCGACTGGGCACTCGAGGCGAATGGTGCCCATGCCGCCGCGGCCGGGCCTTATGTCCCGGCCTTGGACCGCCGCGACGCCACAGCCCCCTATCGCCGCGACCGCCGCCACCACCTCCTCCTTGGTGACGGAGTCGTCCAAGTCAGCCACCTCTATGGCCGCTGACTTGACCGGCCGGGCCACCTTGGCGGAATCCGCGATGACCTCCTGCAGCTTGGCTGCGAAGAGGTCCGCGTGGGTACTCCCCTCTGCCCCCGGGAACTCGAAAATTCGAGCCCCGGCTTGAGTCCGCCGGCAAGACACACTGCCGATCCCTAGTTGGGCAGGATCGGCATTTGCACGCGCCCGCACCAAAATAGATGCGTACGTCTCCCCCCGGTCCGCAGCCTCCGCGGTGAGCGTCACCACGACGGCCGCGGTTTTTGGGGGGACTAGTCGCCCCTTTCCCCTCTTCCCTTTCCCTTTCCCCGTCCCCTTTCCCTTGCCGGTCGTCTGGGCTTGGCTGGGAGCGGTGGTGGCGAGGACGACAGGGACGGCCGTCGTCGACTTCTTGCCCCTGCCCTTCCCCTTACGGACCACCTCCGTCCACTCGTTGGACGGGGTCGTTGAGGGGAGAAGGGCGTCTTCCGCCTGGGAGGAGGATGACGGTCCCGGCTCGCTCTGCCTCGTATCCGCCGCAAGCGGTGGTCGGAGGCGTTTCTCCGGCAGGAGCCGGTCCTCAATACCTGCTAAGCAGGCTCTAGTGAAGGCCCTCTCCTCCATTACGACCTTGCGGATGATATCCTCAAGGTTGTTGGAGGCGGGGCCCTCTGCCGCAGGGCTCGTCTTGGCCTGTTGTGGCCGGGCCGTGGCTTCTGCCAGCTTCTGATGAAGCTGGCTGACCTCCGACTGCAGGCGATCCACCTTCGCCTGCAGTTGCCGCGTTTCGTCGGTGGTCTTACGCAGGACCAGCTCCGCGACGACACCGCGCATGCTCGCGGCCCTGCATTTCAGGGCCTTCTGCAATGTCCCCTTTAGGTTGGAGGACTTCGAGGCGACCTCCACGATCTCCCTCTCGTCCTCCTCCGCCATTTTTTCCAGCTCAGCCAGAGAGTGGTCCGCGTATAGAACCCGGGACATACCGTACCCGGACTTGGCCCGGGCGGCGTGCGCCCGTTTCTCAGTAGCGGCCACCCGCTCTTCCAGCTCTTGCTGGAGCTGAGCCCGCCGAGCCAGGTCCAGCTGGCGTTGGGCGTTCGCGAGCCCAACGACATGGGTCTCCGCGGCCACCGTCGGCTTTTTAGCCTTCGACAACCGCGTCGACCCCGATGCCGAGGAGCCCTCGGACCCACCGCTCCGGTGGACTCGCTTCCGCGGACGAGAGTCGTCCGCGTCCGACACACTGATCAGTGAGTCGTTGTCGGACGACTCGTCCGCCCCTCCAAAGAAACTAGCCGCAGACGGCGCGCGGCTAGTCTCTGACGCTGAAGCGTCGGAGTGGCCCTGAGAAGGGCCTTTTGGTTGGCCCTGAGAAGGGCCTTTGGGTTGGCCCTGAGAAGGGCCTTTGGGTTGGCCCTGAGAAGGGCCTTTGGGTTGGCCCTGAGAAGGGCCTTTTTGTTTTAAAAATCGCCCGCAGGCGTCCCGCGCAGGACTCGACATGTTTCCCGCGGGTTCGCAAACAAACAAGACAATAGGGTTAAAAACAAGTTGCGAAGGCACAGTGCACTTTGGCCGTACCCAGTCTGCCACTCCGTTACGGTGGTCAGAACTGGGCCGTTTCCAGGGGACGCGACGTGGACGCAAGCACTGTGGGGTGGTCCCCCAACCTAACCTAACCTTTTTTTTTTTTTTTTTTTTTTTTTTTTTTTTTTTTTTTTGCGCTGGGAAAAAATGCGTTACGCATACCCTCCCATCGGGGGATGGGGGGCTATGTGGGACTCCCCGGTCTGACCCGGTATACCCACTAAAATAACCCAGCGGCACTCCCGCTTCGTCTGAGTGGCGGGGGACTGGGAAACCGGCACAGCCTTAACGTCCAGTCCTCCGCCAACGATTGCCCCTCAGGGCGGGCCCCTCACGCCCCCCCCGTCGGGAAGGGGCCGCCAAGTCGTTCGCCTGGAGTATGCGATGTTCGACCCCTTCCATCAGTCGGACATCGCACCCCCCTCCGCAGCAACCTAACCTAACCTAACCTAACCTAACCTAACCTAACCTAACCTAACCTAACCTAACCTTTTTTTTTTTTTTTTTTTTTTTTTTTGCGCTGGGAAAAAATGCATTACGCATACCCTCCCATCGGGGGATGGGGGGCTATGTGGGACTCCCCGGTATGACCCGGTATACCCACTAAAATAACCCAGCGGCACTCCCGCTTCGTCCGAGTGGCGGGGGACTGGGAAACCGGCACAGCCTTAACGTCCAGTCCTCCGCCGACGATTGCTCCTCAGGGCGGACCCCTCACACCCCCCCCGTGGGGAGGGGGACGGGCCCGGGAGTGACCGACGAAGAAGAAGGTGGTGATGGGTGCAATGCGGGAGATGGCGCCCCCGCGCCTGTCGCCCGCCCATCGCCACCATGAGGAGGGAGAGGATTGCGCCTTCTCCGACCCCTTCTTCGTCTGCGGAGCGGCGCAGCGAGAGGATCGTCCTCCCGTGCGCGCTCCGCCTCCTCCTTTTGCGAGATTACGTCCTCGCAAAAGGAGGCAACCGCTGACCAGGCCCCCTCGCTCTCCAGCATGGCGTTGACCACGCAGGGAAGCGAGAGGTCCTGTCCGACCACCGCGGTCAGACCGCGGCGCAGCTCGGACCAAGCCGGGCACACTTCGAGCGTGTGCTGCGCCGTGTCCTCCGCCGCGCCGCAGTCGTGGCACGCCGGGGTCTCCTCCCTCCCGATCCGGTGCAGGTACGTTCCGAAGCAGCCATGGCCGGATAGCACCTGCACCAGACGGAACGAGAGGAAACCGTGGGACCGCTCGAGCCAGCTCCGCAGGACCGGACCGAGCGCGTCCAACGTCCGGCGGCCAAAGGCGGCGGTGGCGAGGTCCTCCGTCCAGTGGAGGACGATTGCGTCCCTCGCCTCCCGCCGCACGGCCTCACGCTCTTCTGCGACGGGGCGCTCCCCGAGCGCCCTCCGGTGCGCGGTCCACTCGTACACTCTGGCGAGCACCCAAGCCTCCAACTCCCAAGGAGGGGTACCGGCCAGAGCGCACGCCGCCGAGAAGCCCACCGATCGGTAGGCCCTCGCCACCCGCAGTGCAATGGCCCTTTGGGGCTTGCGCAAGGCGGTCGCGTTCTCCCTCCTGTGGAGGGAGTCCGCCCAGATGGGGGCCCCGTATAGGGCCATGCTCCTAAGAATGCCGGCATACAGGCGCCGGCATTTCGCCTTGGGCCCCCCCAGGTTCGGGAGGAGCCAGGAGAGGGCGTCCGCGGCCTTCAATAGGCGCGTCGACAGCCCGCTGAAATGCGGGCCGAAGCGCCACCTGTCGTCCAGCACCAGGCCCAGATACTTCATCTGGGGCTGGACCCCTATCCGGACGCCCTCTACGACAATGTGGGCGTCAGGCGGGCAGCGCTGCCGAGGCCCGTGAAAGAACACGGCCTCGGTCTTGTGCAGCGCCACCTTCAATCCCAGGCGGCGGATCCTCTCTGCGACCAAGGATCCGCCAGCCGAGGCCAGACAGGCCGCGTCCCCGAAGTTCCTCCCCCGGGCAGTGAGGAGAGTGTCATCCGCGTAGCAGATGACACTCGTGCCCTGGAGGAGGACTCCCCGCAGTAGCCAGTCGAACCCGATGTTCCACAGGGGGGGCCCCAGCACTGACCCCTGCGGAACACCGGACTCTGCGCCGTACCGCCTCACCGTGGCCGTCTTGTCCACGAGGAGGACCTCTCGGCCCTCCAAGTAGCTGGCCAGGAGGTTCTGCAGGTACTGGGGCGCTCCGTGATACCGGAGCGCCTCCAATATCGTCGAGTGGGGGACGGAGTTGAAGGCGTTCGCAATGTCGAACGACACCGCCAGCACTCCGTCCCCCGCCTCCACCGCCTCCCTCACCTGGCCCTTGAGTAGGGCCAGCGCATCGATCGTCGAACGCCCTCGACGGAAACCGAATTGGGCGTCCGACAGGTCCGGCCCTACCCCCCGCAAAAGGCTATCAAGCCGGGACGCGACGATCCCCTCGAACATCTTACCGACCTCATCGAGCAGGACGATGGGCCGGTATGCCGATGGGGAGTCCGCCGGGCGTCCCTCCTTTCGGAGGAGGCACAGCTGCCCCTCCTTCCAAAGTTGCGGGAACCTCCCAGCCGTAAAGCACGCGCTGAAGAGGTCCCGAAACCTGTCCTCCATTTGGGAGGCGGCGATCGCCACCACCCGTGCGGGGACGCCGTCTGGTCCGGGGGCCGTCTTCTTCGCGCGGAGGCTGAGAACCCCCGCGCGGACCTCCGCCGCCGTCACCGGGGGGACGTCCTCCTCCGGCGAAGCCGCACCTTGCGGGGGATCCATGGTTGGTGGGGTGAAGTCTTCGGTCCTGCGCGGAAACAGGGACCGGACCACCCCATCCAGCAACGCTGGCTCGAGTGTCTCCGTCAGTGGGGGACCATAGGGGCGCAGCTGGTTCCGAGCCGCCTTGTATGGTCTCCCATAAGGATCTCTGTCGAGACCCTCCAGCATCTCGGCCCTCGCCGAGTCTTCTGCAGCGCCCATTGCAGACTTGAGGACCGTCTTCGCCTCTACGTAAGAGGCGTATAGGCGGTCCTCTTCTGCCCGGTCTCGGTTTTGGGCGCTGCGCCGTCGGCTCCGCGCGTAGGCCCTTCTGGCCGCCACGCAGGCGGCCCGGAGACCCGTCAGCTCCTCCGTCCACCAATAGACGGCGCGACGGGGAGGCGGACGGCGAGACCGAGGCATGCTGGAGTTGCACACCTCGGTCAGGGACCCCCTGAGCCGGACCGCTGCGGCGTCCACGTCCAGGACATCGACAGGGGGCGACAGCCAGTCCTGGAGGAAGGCCGCCTCCTCAGCTGCCTCCCGGTCCAGGCGGGTGAGTGCCCACCGCGGGAAGGGAGATTGCCCGGCGCGGGCCATCCCCCCCCCCTGGGTGGAGATGTCGAACCGCACATATCGGTGGTCCGACAAGGTCTCCACCATCTCTACCCGCCAGTTGACGACGCGGGCAACCTAACCTAACCTTTTTTTTTTTTTTTTTTTTTTTTTTTTTTTTTTTTTTTTTTTTTTTGCGC
>CAKAJR010000022.1:0-14857 GCA_916614155.1 Mesoligia furuncula
TATTAACATACTATGTCAAAATTGAATATAAATTTATTAGTAGGTAGGTATCTGATTTTCTAAGTTTTTGTTTTCAAACTTGAGAGGGTAGGTTGAATATGGATTTATAAATAATTGGTAGGTAGTATACATAATACTTAGATCGAAGAGTTATGAACTTATGACTGAGCTGAATTGATCGTTCGCTAAGTTCATTTCAACTACCTCGTTCGAGTGCCTTTTGTTCAGTTTTTATTTTTAATCAGGTGAATTACTTATTTTACCAAAATGAGTACGCGAGTTGTAATATTGATTTCGTTACAAGAGCTCAAATATTTGCTATGCATAATCAAAGCAAAAACGTTTCAGAAATAGCCGGAGAGACCGGTGTAAACGTAAGTAGTTTTATTTTTACACTTTTATATTAAAAACTCCATTATTTGCTTGTAATAATCAGTATTGGGTACTACATAATAATCAGTATCGGGTACTATATCATCATCATCATCATCATCATTTCAGCCGAAAGACGTCCACTGCTGGACATAGGCCTCCCCCAAGCACCTCCACTTCGACCGGTCCTGTGCTTCCCGCATCCAACGGGTTCCTGCGGCCTTCACAAGGTCATCGGTCCACCTTGTGAAGACGTAGCGTTGGAAGGCCTCTTGTGGGAGGCCTTCCAACGCTACGTCTTCCGGTACGCGGTCGCCACTCCAGAACCTTTCGGCCCCATCGGCAATCTGTTCTGCGAGCAATGTGCCCTGCCCACTGCCACTTAAGTTTGGCAATTCTTCGGGCTACGTCGGTTACCTTGGTTCTCCTGCGGATCTCCTCATTCCTGATTCGATCACGCAGGGAAACTCCAAGCATAGCCCTCTCCATTGCCCTTTGGGTGACTTTTAGCCTTCTTATAAGGCCCATTGTGAGCGACCACGTTTCCGTTCCATAAGTCATCACTGGCAACACACACTGGTCAAAGACTTTCGTCTTGAGACACTGCGGTATGTGGGACGAGAAGATATTGCGTAGCTTCCCGAACGCTGCCCAGCCGAGTCGGATTCGTTGATTGACCTCTTTCTCGAAGTTAGACCTACCTAACTGGACGGTTTGTCCTAGGTAAACGTACTCGTCCACGACTTCGAGTGTAGCGTCTCCGATTTTTATGAGAGTGGGTGTTACATGGGCATTTGACATGACCTTCGTTTTGTCCATGTTCATTTTAAGACCCACTCTTTCGGAGGCTCTACTGAGGTCATCGAGCATTGTACTGAGGTCCTCCATAGTCTCAGCCATGACTACGATGTCGTCGGCAAACCGAAGGTGAGTTATGTACTCGCCATTGATGTTGATGCCAGCCCCTTTCCAGTCCAGAACCTTGAAGACATCCTCCAGTGCAGCGGTGAACAGTTTCGGAGAGATAATGTCTCCCTGTCTCACACCTCGCTGCAGAAGGATAGGTTTCGAGGCCTGATCCTGGAGTCTGACTGACATAGTGGCGTTTTCGTACAGACTACTACTATACGGGTACTATATGTTTCTGTTTTATTGTTGCAGAGAAAAACAGTTGTTCAATGGGTACGACGATTTGAAGAGGAGGGTTCTTTGCAACACCATCAAAGAACTGGTAGACCACGACTTATAAACACATTGCACCATCAAACCATGCTAAGGGAGTATGAAGAAAATGGATTGCAGACGAACCACTATGGTGGTTTATTTGACGTGAAGTGAAGTGTGAGTGTGTGAAGTGTTGACACTGTCCGTCGCATCGTGCTCTTCATAGTAAAGGGCTGCATTATCGGAGGCATGCTGTGAAACCCTTGCTCACGCAAAACCATAACAGGGCAAGATTACAGTTCGCTTTGAAACACATAAACTTCGAATGGAACAATATCATCTTTACAGATGAAAAAACTATTAAGTCCAGTGAACACGGACGTCGAAATAATAGGCGATACACAAGTGGCCACGTAGCTACAAGCTATTAATAAATAATTATACATAATAAATATTGTTTTACATATATATTATTCATATTAACTGGACACCAGGTTATGTGCGTATAATGCGTAAATACCTACGTTTTTTATTAACTTACACTTCAAGTTCAAAAACATAGTTTTTAGTTTTTTATGTTACCTACTAACCATTTGATATGATTTTGTGCAATTTTGTAGTTTTAGCCTACCTATTTAATCCATTTAAACCGTTTGACCTTTGTGATAAAATAATCTGGTCTCCTGTTTGTTTTTATTGAGATTACATAAGCTTCAATCCTCTTCCTCTTTCCGATTTTGGAAACGAATACTTAACCTATGGCCTCAATAAGAAGTTATACATAATATTATAATGTTATACCTACGATAATTAATAAACTGACTGTTAAATTTGAATAATAAACTGTAAGAAATAAACCTCCTTCTTGTTTGGCGAGCCCACAAGGCGAGCCTGTTTATTTAACCTATGATGACAGTGCTTTTTTTCTGTTGCTAAGTAACTACCAACACGAATATTAAATTATTAAAAATACCCACTCGTTAGCTTAAGGCTGCGCCGACCGCGCAGTGCGCCCTCATCATTTGTTTGGTTATTTCTTTTATATAAGTAAGAAATAACCAAACAAACGATGAGGGGCGCCACTGCGCATATTAAATTATTCGTATCGGTTTCTTTAATTATTTTATCATTTAAGCTACATATGCTAGCAAATGTAATGTAATAGTAAGATAAATATATTAGCTGTGTAACTCCTTTCTCAATACGTTTCTTCCCAACTGCTTACTTACGTTTCGTAAATTAGTCACAGTTGTGAAGAAACCAACGCCATCTAGTTTATTTTAGAAAACATGAACTCAAAGGTTCACAGGAAAATAGCCATTAGGGTATCCAGGCACTTTTGCAGGTGAGTGTACACGTATCAAAATAACAGATTGACATGGTGTGAGTCTTTCTGGCGGGCCCCAACGAGATTTATCAACAGGTGATAGCTTTTCATAAAGACATTATTTGGTACCTAAAGAAAATAAATAAGATATATTTTGTACTTCAACAGTTTTTCATTGAATGACGTTTTTATGAAGAGTCTAGCTAGCGGGCACCTTATGATTATTTTTATTGTTATTATACTTTCAGATCGCCGAATAGTGCTCGGAGCTTGATACTATTTGGTACCTTACAAATCCAAAATTTCGACTTTCTGTGAGCTATACTTCAAAAGATATTGGTTGTTTAAACAAACGTCCAGTCAGCGGGTCCTTTTATAAATACTATTTTGATATCCTACAATATTGTTAGGAGTTTGATACTATTATGTAAGGTACCTTACGAAGTTTCGATTTCTTAGGGGCTTCATAAGATTTAAAAGCAATGTCTGCAAAACACCGACTTGCCTTAACTGATGTAAAATTACTACGATATCTGACGAGGTAAAGCAAAGAAAAATTCACAAGTACCCTCGTAAATTTTTTATAAGTTGCCTACAACAGCAGCAGCAGTTCGGCTTGTTGCAGCCGGCTAACAAGCTGTTCCACAGCTCGCGGGCCGCGTCGCCCCTCCGCGCCTCCGCGGGCTTAAATTACACTCTAGGGGTAGGGCAGACAAGACTACGTGGAGTTGGTTCTGCAGCAATTCGTTTCTGTCACTAACTTTTGTAGCATTTTATTATTATCATAAGCCTGTATTGTTCCACTGCTGGGCAAAGGCCTTCCTTCCCTCTTTCCACTTTTCCCGGTCTGCTGCGATAGTGGGCCAATCCTTTAAGAACCAGCGGGATTGTCCGAAAGGGTTACCGCTGGCCCGGAACATAAAGAGCTAAGGAAGGAACACGGGTGGGTTTTAGTCAGTAAGAGTCTGACACTACCTCCCGCTTCACCCAGAGCGGGAGGAGTCATTTGATGATTTCCCAACCGAAAAAAAAAATCCTTTAAGGAGTCCAGCTCATCCCGCCATCTCTTTCTGGGCCTACCGCGCAGTCTTTTCCTGCCATTGGGAATCCACTGAGTGGTGGCACAGCATATAAACTTTTTAAACAATATTTTAATTTTAATTAAGGTTCAAAATTATATTTTATACATGAGGCAATATGCCTAATAAAATTATTCCAAATAAAATTCTGCATCTTCATAGTTAGCCAAGTGAAATTGTACCAAATAATAATCGTCGCTCTAAATAAACGTTATGCTAAACGAATTTATGCGGAATTTAACTTTGCCAAAGGTAAATATTATGCCAAATAAAATTCTGCCATCTTAAAAGTATGCCATTGTAAATTCGGACATTTAAACATTCGGCCAAACAATAATTATTCATTATGCCCGATGTCCACATATGTATTAAATATTTTTTATAATAATAATAATTCACTCCACCGCCGCGGCGGTGGGGCACCGTATCTCTACGTTGACATCGTGGTGGGGCTTGCGCGCTCCGAACTCTAGGCCTATGCCGGAAGAGTTTACTTTACCGGAATAGGTCTAAAGTTCATTTCAAATAAACTTGCGATAAAGTTTGTTCACCTCCTTCTACTAATGTATCCCAATATTTCCAAACGATACGAAAAAAAAGTATGGGCAATGTCGGTAACACGATCAAAACAAGTGTATCGTGGTAAGAGGCGACCTTGTCGCATGACAGTACATGCAACAAGGAATGGATTACAAACCTTTTGGTCAACATTATGATCAGTCGTTTTTATTTATTTTATATGGGCAGACTATAAATATTGAATAGGTATGTTTTGTCGATTTTCCCGGCTAGTCGGGGGCACATCTATAATTTATTTTTGTAATACTAAAATAAAACGAATAAATAGTATTATTTTTATATAAATATTTAATGCTTGAGGTTCAATGATTCGCTTTCTTCGCCATCTTGTTTGGGCTGGTTTAAGTTGATCCATTGTCATTTCTTCACTCATTACAAATAATCAAAGTAACAAAACAACAGCAATAACAAAATAATAATAAACGCGAGAAAACTTTCCAAGTAGAGTACACAAGTTGTTCCCAAGCGCATTCCAAATTCGGAATGACGGAAGGACATTATTACAAAATGGCGGACAGGTGATGTGCCCCTGACGGCAAACTCGACGCCAAGTAAGAAGGCATAACTCAAAATATCTTATTTACTAGTAAGGATGTTAAAATTTAGTTTTTTTTTTGTTAGTTGCTTATTTTCATGAATATAAGTTAATTTAATTGAATAAATCCTGATATAACATATTCTTGTACTGAAATATAAATTAAAAACCTCAGTAATCTCGAAAAAGAAAAGTTCGACATGTTTTCTTTTTTTTTAAGTCCGTAAACAATAGCATATTATAATTTACGTGTTTAAATGTGTATTCTAGAAATTGAAAAAAAAAACTACTAAATTAATTCCCAAAATTTACTTATTTTTGACTTACTCCGTGTTTGGTATTATGAAACTCAACCGATGCAATGTTAGCGACAGTTTTGTATGACGAACGATATCTATCGTAAGTTATTTGGACTTTTTGGTTCAGGGCGGTTGAATGACATTTATCGCAAGTTTATTTGAAAAACACTTTAAGGTGAGGAGCCAAACCAAGAGAGATACAGAAACCAGCAGGGCAGATTTTGACGGCGCCTATTTATATAAATATGCACTGCCATTAGGTACGGGGCACAGTTTTGTCATGGCGCGAGTTCCGTCCGACTATTTTTATACATCTACGTTGAAAATTATCGACGAAAGTTGAGGTTACAAAAATTAACCTCTTAAGGCTCTTAACAAATGAAAAGACAAATCTTAAATACAATATACAAGCTGACACTAATATACTTACATATTTTATGCAAAAAATGGGACGAGCTCATTGGAGATCAAAAAATTCGTTCGCATCCTTTTCAATGGGAAAAGTGCCCAAAAGGCTGGAAGCACAGTCACAGACAGTAGTCTGGACTCTTCCGTCGCGTATCAAGTCATTGGGTTCTAAACCAGCTGGCACCCCAGCTGTGACAAGATCCTGACGGATGCTTTCGTTAATGCTAGTGTGCCGTGCCATCCGACCAGCTGATCTTAGCGTTACGCTCGTGAATGAGTGCTCCTCAACCCTCATTCACGAGCTAACAAAACCATGGTCAACTTGCTGACCATGATTTTGTTATTGTTATCCAAAATGAACAGTTTATTTATTTAACTACAATGGTCCTAGTTAATCGTTTGTGAAATCGAGATACAAACCTATGGATAGAATTCAACATTGCACATACAAGCAGGTATGCCCTTTAGGTAATGCACAAACCACTTCCTATCAGGTGAACCATTGGCCTGTTTGCTTACCGATAGATTAACCGACTAAAACTTACTTGTTGTCTCCCTGGCTCTTCGTTTCTTCTTGGATACTTCTTGTTCTTCTACCACTTCAGTTTTAAACTCCATTAAAGGTACATCATCTTCTAAATCTGATTCGGAATGGTGTGGTGGTATAGCTGCTACATCTAGACAGCTATTGTCTAAATTTTCCAGTTCTAGCTCTGTAAGTAAATAAAAAAGATAAGAGTACTTATTACTTGTTTATTATTAATATATGTTTTATTTCACAACATAATGTGGTTATTGTTAAGTTAAATTAAACTTGACTTGCCACTTGATATTTGAAGAAGCTCAAAAATGTTTGATAAATATGAAATGAATAGATTCTTATCTTTAATTTATTTATTGAAATTACTTATTGATAAATATTATTTTTGTGCTTAAAAAAAAACATACCATCACTTTGATGTTCCTCCTTTGGCTCAATAATAGCATATAATCTCTCACAAGCGGCTGGCAATTCTTCTTTAACAACAATACTTTCTGTTTGAACAACATCAACTATACTTATGTTCTCTGTTGGAGATTTAATAAACCCACTGTAAAACACACTCAAACTGTGGTCTTGGTTTATTAAAGGATTGGGCTGTAAAAAGATGATGATTATAGTATTATTAAAACATGGTGATCACAACACACAAGCATAAACCTTTTCCATTATACTAAAGTCACTCAAAAGAACCTCCGCAAATGAGGATAGTAAAGAAGGTCCAATGCACCCTGGAAAGATGGCCATGCTACCAACCTCACTGACCACTGTACAAGGTATTGTTACATAGCTTGCACTGACATGAGAGAGGACCGATATCAAACAGCCACATACATGTTTCTTTCAGAAGTTGTAGCAGTATTATGTGGAGTATTTACTTGTAATAATTGTAAAAGTCCTGACTGACTGATATATCAATGCACAGTCTAAACTGCTGGACTTAGAGACATGAAATTTGGAGGGTGTTGTTTGTGAAGAGTAAGAGTAAGAGTATCCACTAAGAAAGGGTTTTTCAAAATTCCACTCCTAAGAGGGTGAATGGTGGGAGGGTGAAAGTTCAAGCGGACGAAGTCGCAGGCAGAAACTAGTCAGCCTATAATATTCCCACTACTGGGTCACAGGCCTCTTCTCAGTGAGAGGGAGTGGGCCATATTCCACCACGCAAGCCCATTTAGGTTGATGTATGTCATAACTCTTTGAATTGTTTAGTTCTGGGACATGCCAGTTTCCTTACAATGTTCTCCTTCACCATTTTGAGAACAGTGGTGATGAAGTAAAATACACAAAGTAAAGTGCCTGCCTGGGTTCCAACAAACAACCTACTACTCATAAAATAGGGATCAACACCACTGTAACACCACTGCTCTCATGGTATGGTTGGAGAGAAATCCAGACACAAAAGATAAAATTTGAAATTATGAAAAAAAGTGGCTGCAGAACAATACCTCACCTCATAATCCTCATTGATCATCTGAGCGAACAGCTCTTCGGCTTCCTGACATTGTCTCAGTAATCGGTAGCATTGCTTTAGTTTAGTGCAGCAGATGAAACAAGCAAGAATCGGTCTACTGTCTTCAGTTACAAACTGCAACAAAATTTGTATTACACTATTTTGTTTTTATAAAGAAAATACTTCTATTTTATATAGTAATGCTCTCCAAGCCAACAGTTGGTGGTCCTTAATGCTGTCAATGTGCATTTCACAGAGAAGGGTCGAGCATTGATTGCCACTCTTGCTCAAGGCAATTTGCAATTTAATGTACATATTTATTTTAAGTCCTTGTTTCCTCATGCTGTTTTACGTGGCAATAGAGCCTGAATCTTCGTGTAGGAGAGGTATTTAAAACCTATCAGGTTATTTACCTAACTCTTATCAAAAATATCAACTTACTGGAATATCAGTCAGCTTCTCATACAGTTCGTGCAAGTTCCTGTTGACCACTATATACATGCGGACATTCTCCGTTAAACATATTCTACACATTGGCAGTTTTTCCATCTCTTAACTCAAAAAGTATTATGGATAGGATAATATGATCCACTAGGCTTAGAGATTAGAGAAAAACACAGTTGCGTGGCGTAGAAATAACGAGGGCGGCTTGTGTTTTATTCACGTTTGGAACGTAGCAGGTGGCGTCCTGTAGTTTCTGTCCACGACTGTGGGAAGAAGGCGTAAGTTTATGTATGTTTCCAATCCAATTCCAATTTTTATAATAATGGCTCCATCGTTTTATCGATGATTCTGCCAATGTCAAGGTTGAAGGAAACAAAGTGTATTCGCTGAGATTAATCGGTTATATTGCCAAAAGTACGGTTTAATTATAACTGGATCTGTTTGAGTAACCTGTAAGGACAACACAATAATTATATTTATTATGATTAATTGTTAATAACCAGACAACACAAATTAATTTTATTATGGGACAAACACAATGAACCACCACCGTGGGTTGCTATGTTAGAGCTTGATATTATTTAATAATAGAAATTTTTTAAGTGTTTTAATTAATGGAGAATCAACGAGTGTTAAGAGGAATGGGATATTAATGGGTCTGGGAAAATTAGGGGGGAGAATGTCATATAGCGGGACTAAAAGATTACGACAAGAGAAAAATATGTGCTCAAGAGTACCCTCTTCTTCACCACACTCACAAAGGGAATGATTCCGAATACGTAGTTTTGCCAAAAACACTGGAGAGCAAACATGTCCTAATCTGAGACGAATAATGATAGATGTGATTAATTTATTACATTTCTTATTTTTGACGAACCAGGGTTTAGCTGGTATGTTGGGTTGAATATTGCCATAATATTTGCCCTTAATTACCCTAGATCTTTGCCACAGATCATCCCAAGACTTCATGAGACGTGGTTTAGCCAGGCAGCGAACGTCCCGAGCCGGAATGTTAGAGAAAGACGTACAACCGGTCTGGATTGATTGCTTAGCATAGAAATCAGCTTCTTCATTGCCCAATATGCCTGTATGTCCCGGAATCCAAGCCAAGACAGTTTCCAGGCCAGACTGATTTAATCTATAGAGTATTTCCTTGATTCTGAGAATAATTACAGAGTTATCTTTGCTGCGAAATGGAATTTTCAATAAATCTTGGAGAGAGCTAAGAGAGTCTGTGAGTATCAAGGATTTATCAAAATGTTGTTGATTGGCATCAATGTATTTTACTGCCTCTAATATTGCTAACGATTCTCCTGTAAAAATAGAACACTCAGGAGGACTCTTAAAACTTAAGACAACTTTAAACTTAGGTATGTACACGGCGGAACCTAAATGAGATCCGTCTATTTTTGACGCATCTGTGAATAATAAAATCCAATTTGGCCATTTATTCTTTAAAATTTTATTGAAAAGATTGTTGGGTTCGGGACTTTGTTTATGTATACCAAAATCTAGTATCACTCTGGGTTGATAGATTACCGAGTCATAAGGAACTAGGAAAAGGGGATGATTATCCAGTGGCATAACTGGAAATGAAAGAGACTTATTATTATTGAAGCTGTTCACTAATAGGGGAGGGGATTTATTTCTCCAATAAGTTGAAGTTTCGATAGCACAAGACAGGGGACGAAGAATACTAAGAAGAGGGTGTGAGGGAAATTGAGACGCTGCCGAAAAATACCTATCTGCCAAAAATTGTCTACGGAGATGAAGTGGAGGCTCAACACATTCCACTTGGAGTGCATTAATTGGGGATGATTTCATTGCACCAGTAATAATGCGTAAGCACTTAGATTGGAGCTTATCCAGTTTACTCAAAGCCAATTTACTGCAAGGTTCTAGAATAAAACATCCATAGTCAAAATGGCTGCGTACGATGGCGTTATAAAGCATTTTTTGTGAGGCCGGATGAGAACCCCAACGAACTCCCGATAAAGATCTCAAAACATTAATGGATTTCTCACTTTTATTAATTATATATTGTAAGTGAAATAAACCTGTCATTTTGGAGTCAAGAACAACGCCCAAAAATTTTACTTTATCTTGAATCACAATCGATTCTCCAGCAACAGAGATGTTAACTGGAGGGATATTTCTTCTGCGGGAAAATATTACGGCTTGACACTTGGGAATAGAAAGCTCCAGTCCATGTTCCGAGAGCCAATCATTTAAATAATCAAGAGCAGAGTTTAATTTAAGAGCACCACTGGACAGAGAAGAACAACTTATGTATAAGGCAATATCATCAGCATATTGCAGGATATTGCAAAAAGAATTAACGGTCAAGTCAAGGGAGGCGGTGTATAGGTTATATAAGATTGGACTTAAGACAGAACCTTGCGGGAGACCCCTCCAGACAACACGGGAAGACAGAAGACCGCCTTGAGAACGTACACGAATGGAACGGCACATAAAGAGATTAAAGATAAAATTCACCAGTCTCACGGGGATACTCAGCTCAAGCATTTTCTGCCTGAGTAGCGGAAGCTGGACGTTATCATAGGCTGACGAGATGTCAAGGAAGACCCCAATAACATGTTCATTATGAGAGAATGCAAGCCTTATTTGGGAGGTAAGAATGCTTAGACTGTCGATCGTGCCCGTACTACGTCTAAATCCAAATTGAGTATTGGAGAGTAAACCACGACTTTCAAGGATCCATTCCAGTCTGTTTTTTATAAGATGCTCTGTGATCTTTGCCAAAACCGACGACAAAGCAATAGGTCTATAAGATGTCGACAGATTTGGATCTTTCCCAGGCTTTAAGATGGGGATTATGATTTGGGTCTTCCATGACTCCGGAATATTTGAAGACAAGAAAATTGAATTAATAATAGTTAAAAGATATAATTTTGAGGATTGACTAGCTTTAGAGATAAAGGAATACGTTATACCATCTATGCCTGGAGAGGTATCTTTAAGGTGATCTAAAGCACAAGTAAGTTCTGCAAGCGAGAATTGATCATTCATTCTGTCAGTTGTAGAAGAGGGAATCAGAGTAGAAGGAAAGCAATCTAAATGAGGTACGAAGGGGGGGGCTAAACTATTAACAAAATTATCAAGCCAGATAGAAGGGTCATTAGAGGAAATATTTTGATCCTTAAATATTCTTCGGAAGTTATTAATTTTACGCCATACGACCGTTAAAGGGGTACGAGGAGATAAAGATTCACAAAACTTTTGCCAACCTACAGCCTTCTTCTTGGCTAAAAGTCTCGTGGCTTTAGCCGCAGTTTTCTTAAAATTTATATAATTTTCCATAGTTAAGTCCGCTGTATATGAATTTTCCGACTCGTTGCGTAGGCGAACCATGTTGGTACATTCTGAATCCCACCAAGGGGGGGAAGGGATGAGACCGCGCGACGAATTCTTAAGCGGTATAGTTTGATCAGCAGCGGCCAATATACAGGAAACGAAATCTTCATAGGCCTCTAAAAAATTTGAAGGATCTACAAGAGGGAGACCAGATAACTTGGAATCTAAGGCAAGAGAATACTTGTCCCAGTCCGCATCTGATAGTCTATATCGCTGTAAGGGAGGAAGAGCAGGAGGGGGAGTAAATGATTGGAGAAACTTGATTAAAATTGGGAAGTGGTCGCTGCCGTGGGAATTAGGTAACACGGACCAGGAGAGAGAATTTACTAGAGATGGAGAGGACAGTGAAAGGTCAAGTACACTATTATTCTGGCCAGGAGGTACCCTGCGAGTCGGAGAGCCATCATTTAGTAGGCAAAGGTTTATGTCATCCATTAGGTCAATTAAAAAGGGAGAGGATGTATCTATGTAGTGGGACCCCCACATAGTGTGGTGACAGTTAAAGTCTCCTAGCACCATGAGAGGGCCCTGTATGGAAGAAAGAATACTATTGAGTTCTAATATAGCTCTACTATTTGGGTGGGGGATATAGCATGAAACAAAGGAGATGTTAAAGGCTTTCACTGCTACTACATGGATTTCGTCGCTGTGAGCAGGGATATTAATTTGAGAGAAAGGAATGGATCTCGAGACTAGCAGGGCACACCCTGCCCAGCCATCCGCCCTGTCGTCCCGAAGGCAGGAAAATCCCGGAAACCTAAACACGGAGCCCGGAACCAACCAAGTCTCCGAGACGGCAAAGAGGACAGGTTTATAGCGATTTGCCAAACAAATAAGCTCATGCTTTTTCCTACGAATGCTTCTACAATTCCATTGGAGGAGAGTTGAGGGGAGCATTTTTGATAATAAGGGTTTGGAGAAATTGTTGTAGTAGGGTAACGACGTTGTTCGGTAAACTATCACTAAACTTACTGATGATGTTGATGAGGGAGCAGGTAAGGAGTTCTATCAAATTATCGTTTGGAGTGAGCGAAGGAGTGGAATCTTCAGTGGGAGGAAGCAAGGCACAACCATTCGGCTGAGAGAAGGAAGGAGCATTGATAATATCTCTATGTGCTTGCACATCATAGGACTTACCTAATGGTGTTCTTGGACGGGGAGTACGGAAGACAGTCTTTGTGTAGGATTGAGAGTGAGGTTGAGCAGGGGAGTGTGGGGGAGATTGTAGAGAGTATGTGGTTTGTTGGGAAAGATGCATTTGTTGTGACGGGGAGAATGGAGAGGAGGTGATATCAGAATATAGGCGTTTAGGGTAAGGAAATCTCAGTGAGGCCTCTGAATAACTAATATTGTCCTGAGACATAACAATTTTAATTGACTTTTGGCGAGCATGTTCCGGACATTTGGCATCAGTCGCCTTGTGAGCTCCTCGGCACAAGATGCAAGTTGAGAGATCGTCAGTAACTGTACAATTATCACCTGAGTGTTCTTGGCCACATCTAAAGCACCGAGTCTTTGAGCGACATTGAGCACGGATGTGTCCAAAGCGGCAGCAATTTCTACATTGTATTGTAGGCAGTTGGTATGTAGTAACAGGGAGAGACGTTTCAAAGCAGAAAACTCTCTCAGGGAGAGTTTGACCAGTAAATGTTAAAACTACTGTAGTTGAAGGGATCCAAGTAACCGCATCTTCTTTTCTTGATTTTACATTCAAACGACGGGCCCTAATTACTTCTCCACAGTTGAGGGGAGTCCTAATTCCTTCTAACAGTTCTTCTAAAGTCCAATCTGTTGGAATATCACGTACCACTCCCATTCGAGACACATGAAATTTAGGGATGTCTGCAGTAAATTTGTGGTTGGCCAAAAAATCATGACTTTTAAAAGCATTGGCAGCAGCCGCTGTAGTGAATTCTAAACAGACCCTGTTTCTCCCCAATGCCTTTATACTACCATCTACTATATTAGGAATTTTATTTTGGTGGATGAGTTGCGCAAACTTTAGTAACCTTATCGACTGCCCAGCAGACAAATCCGGTTCCGACCGCGTAACGTGCACAATAAAAGGGCCCTTGTCACCTGGATTATACAATATTTTAGAGTCAGATTCGAAACCAGGTTTGGAGTATACTGACTGATAGGAATCCGATGGAGGAGTACTTTTTTTAGCATCCGATTGAAGTGGTTCATCAGACTGACGTTTTCGAGACTGTAAGGTTTCGATCAATGGATTAGTACCTCCCCCATCAGGGGGATCATCGTCTCCCATTTCCCTCATTATAAATGAGGGAAATGGGGAAATAAGTACTTACAACACTACACACAGCAGGCAGCAAGGCACACACACAAAAACCAAACAAATTCAGGCACTCAAAACAGTAAAATTCATAAAATTCACAAATAATTCACTCAACCACGTGTTTACAATAACACATTGACAAGAGCAATCTTATGTATGTTTAATTACTTCACAAAAAGCAGGAAACATAATTGTACAAACATGAGCTAATAGTGTTTGTGACAGCTTCTATTCTATTCTATTTTTCTCTATGGCAATGGTGCCGATGTCGACAATTCTGCCAATGTCAAATGTGATCTGAGAAAACGTGGGGGAGACAAAATAATAAAAATTAAAGCTAAAATTCTACATCCAATACTATTTCTATAGTAAATAATTGAGTTTAATGTGAAACTTGTTGACGAGTATTAGTAGGTACACTGAAACAAACAAATAAAAAATATTGTTAGTTATATTATTGTTGCGCGCCACAATTAATGCCTGGTACATGGTAACAGTAGTTACCACTAGCGCCATCTAGTATCGAGTAGCGGAACTAGTAGTGAAGACCCTTCTAGAAATTTCGATGCGAGAACTTTCTAGAACATTCCCGAACTTTCGACATCTGGTCGATCGGAGCCTGTATGTACTCGAACATTCTAGATGTTTCTACAATGGAAGGTTCTAGAACTCTCTTTGGCGCTATATAAGGCCGAGACGCGCCACGACCGACACAGTTTGGATAAAGCGATCGAAGTGAAAGCATCGAAGCGATATTCAAGTGCGACTTAAAGCGATCAGTAGTGCAATAGTGTTTTGTAATTAGTGTGTTTGAGTTGTATATAGTGTTGATTATTAAAGTGTCATTTTTTTGGTTATTAAATCGGCAGTTTTTATTGTCACGAACCCGAAGCTCGTAACAATTGGTGTCAGAAAAGGGGATTCAAAATCATGCCGGTTTTACCCAAAGACGACACGGAGGGTATCCGTACCCGGAGTCAACGCC
>CAKAJR010000023.1:0-17297 GCA_916614155.1 Mesoligia furuncula
AAACCTGTTTCTGTGAGTTGGGTTTAGATATTTTAAAGATTGTTTCTATCGTCTTTAGGGTTCCGTACCCAAAGGGTAAAAACGGGACCCTATTACTAAGACTCCACTGCCCGTCTGTCTGTCTGTCTGTCACCAGGCTGTATCTCATGAACCGTGATAGCTAGACAGTTGAAATTTTCACAGATGATTTATTTCTGTTGCCGCTATAACAAAAAATAAAATAAATATTTAAGGGGGCCTCCCATACAACAAACGTGCTTTATTCGGCGTTTTTGCCTTGTGGTACGAAACCCTTCGTGTGCGAGTCCGACTCGCACTGGCCCAGTTTTTTATACGTACTCGTACGTGTATCTTGGAAGTTTTGGGTATCTCTTTGAGTGCATAATATAATCTGACCTGTTCTGGACTGAAGCAGTGATGACATTGACACTTGAACTCCTGTATCTGTGGGATAGAAGGTCATCATCGCCATAGCCTTTTCCCAACTATGTTGGGTTCGGCTTCCAGTCTAACCGGATGCAGCTGAATACCAGTATTTTATAGGGAGCGACTGCATAAGTAGTGGAGAATTGGGGGTTCTGCATCACTTGCTCGCTGCGCTCGGCAAGTGATGCAGAATCCCCAATTCTATTTACGGTCTACGATACAATTCGCAATGCAGATTGTATATTGTATTACATTCGACGGTGCGGTGTTGAACAAGTGGCTGTGGAACAACATTTTATAAACAACAATATCAAGTTCGACCGTTGAGCATCGTTACATTGAATTGACGTGGTGCACATCTTGCACTAATGAATGACGGCCTCATTCTGCATATTTCGCACTCCTATCTGTATCCATTGATGAATTAATGAATATAAAAAAATTGTGATGACTGTCCATAGGTAGGACTATGCAATTAGCAGTTTCCCAATTTCTTTGGACATGTTTATAGACGATGTTGTTAATGATGTGATAAAATATTGGGCCGAACCCCCAATTCCATTTTAAATGGTTTATAATACAGATTGAATTAAGGTTTCATTGGGCTTAGTCGCTTATTTAATGAGAAATGACTGACATGACGAAAGTCTGTCTGATAGGTAGAACAATGCAGTGCACCTCAATTATCAGTTTGTCAATGTATTTGTACTAGATAATAGATAGTAATAAAATTATTAATTCTGCTAAGATGAGTTTTATCTAAATTGATGAATACGTACGACTGTTTATCATGTATTTTAGCATTGAAGTATTTATGCAATATTACTTAATACAGTATCTTACCTATATTACTATTCTCTTTCACTTTTGATAATTACATACAAGATTTTTTATTATAAAAGAATTAAAAAAAAATAGTCAAAAACAAAATCCAGACCGAAACAAATACTTATTTGTTTCGTGCGGGAATTGAACCCGCGACACTTGACGTGTTAATGTGATGTGAAGAGTTCTTAACCTAGGTGCCACACGTGTCGTCAATGACAAGATAAAATACTGGACTACTATCCTCACATAACACATCCGTAATGAACAAGGTATTTCGAGTAACATTTTTATTTTGATATTTACTGAACAAATAAAATACATGCGATGCTTGAGTATTTTAAGTGTAATGCAGTCACTTAATTGTGAATATATTATTAGAAGAGAAGGGATTTTTTAAAATTATTCTGTATAATTATTAGCTAGGCCACGTTTCTTTGTTCGTGTGGAGGTCGTACCTACTAAATAAACTTTAACAAGCTTCAAAAGATAAAACGAAATTCTCGTAAAGCAGGTTCTGTTTAACCTTTTAATAACTAATATATAATAATTATACTTTAAGGTTTTCTAATAGGTACCTAAAATATTTTGGAGTTCAATTTATATTAGTCATACTCAATGTTAATATGAAAGACTTGATATGGTTGGTCTCTCGAATTTCATGATGGAGAGACCCATTTGAATGCAAGTACATACGATTACCTTATAAAAATTTCGTCTCAGTTTTCAGCGACAGCGCGGCGCCGTCTAATAAATCCTCCTTAAATGGTAAGTTAGGGCAACGTTACAATTGAGTATGAATGATGATTAAGAAATTAGTAATTATAAATCTTATGCACAATACGCTTAAGGATTAAAACTGTATGTCAATATTCATGCCTGATTTTAAATAAACTATAACTAATAACCATTCCTTCTGTGTGTATACCGTTTTACAATTGATGGTTATAAAATCAGTGTCATCTGGAGATAATCTCCCACAATATTTTTTTTAGCAGTGCGTTCTGCAGTGCTCCGTATAACTTAACATCGTTTCATTTTTATAATAAGTAAAAACTGTAAGTATGTACGTATCATTTTAACTATTTTTTTATTATAAGTGTATGTGTGTGTGTGTGTGAGTGCGTCTGAGCGTTTTTATTAGTACCTAGGTGTTATAGGTTTAGAGGTCACTGCCTTGCAGGAAAAATTGTTTGGCGTGACAGGAGCCTAATAGTTATGTAAGTATGTAGTATCATGAATGGACTGGATGATAATAGTCGTAACTCAACGTTTAAATGTTTGTAAGACAAGTAAACCGGTTTTACAAAATGTTATAATTTTGTTTTATTTTCAGGTTTCCCAATCCATTTGACTCCGACTCTGAAGTGATCCCTATATCACAAAAGAAGAAGCCAAGTAAACCTAAGCCTAAAGCAAAACGAAAAACTAAAAAACCGCTCCAACAACAACAGGATGGTAGTGGGTCTGAATCAGAGGCCGACCCTTCGATTGCACCTGCTGCTGCGTCTATATCGGCTAAAAAGAAACGAAAATGCCCCATTTTCAATGATTCCGAGGTAAGTTGAGATAAAATTGTGATTTAATCATTTTATTTTGACAGTCCGGTTGGCCCAGTAGCTGAGCGATTGGCTGCTGTGCTGTGTGTTGCGGGTTCGATTTCGCAGCGCAACCGTTCGAAAAATACAGGGGTGATATTATGTATTGTTATAGATAAAAGTTAACGTTTACTTGAATGATTTTCTAAAAGGATTTGTACAGTTTACAATTTCAAAGGTCTAAAAGATTTCATTTACATGTTTGAGACCGTATTAAATCGATGAAGATTATGGATGCCTTAGATATTATTGTTATGGTACCTATATAATAATAGCAGAGGGCTGATGATCATTATGAATCGGCACATTATAATGATGATATAATAATAATGAAGTATTTTTTCTTCGATTCCAGGATGAAGAGCAACGTGAACCAATTCGTGCATCGAAACTGAAGAGCTACCTGACGCGTCGAGTCGGTTCTGGTTATACTATGCAAAGTAACCCCACAAAGTGCGGGGAATATTATGTTGAGGTCCGCATATCGAATAGTCAGGAGTTAGAGGCCATAACAACTACCGACCGTTGGAAACATTCGCTGGTTTGTTTCAAAACAGCGGTAAATGACGCTAGCCCAACTTGGAATGCGGTTACTCAGTTGGTTGCAGCAGTTAAAGAGGATTACTCCTCTATCCAACCAATTTTGTACCCCCAAAACCATTTTTAAACCCTTCTTTTTTCTGTAAAGTTTAACACATTACTTAACTTTTATTAAATTGTATAACTTTATACTTAACTATATTTTAGTATTAAACTTGGTTTAATCCTTTATAATATTGGGCATAATATACATAGGTTGTATATTGTCTGATTTAGTATGCTTTTTATTTTATTTTTTTATTTGAATAGATATCTACTAACCATGTAACTCATATTTTTTGCATTGTTCTCTTACAGAGTCTACTTAGTAGATCAAAACAAAAAACTTAAATAAAAATATAAAATTGAAAACACAATATAATTTTCATAAAATATTATAATCTTAAATAATTTTTTTCTATGAAAATAGAAATAATGGTTTTCTAATTATATTTTTTGCATTGTTCTCTTACAGAGTCTACTTAGTAGATCAAAACAAAAAACCTAAATAAAAATATAAAATTAAAAACACAATATAATTTTCATAAAATATTATTCTCATAAATAAAATTTTACTATGAAAATAGAAATAAAGGCTTTCTAATTATATTTTTTGCATTGTTCTCTTACAGAGTCTACTTAGTAGATCAAAACAAAAACCTAAATAACAATATAAAATTGAAAACACAATATAATTTTCATAAAATAAAATTTTACTACGAAAATAGAAATAAAGGTTTTCTAATTATATTTTTTTGCATTTGTTCTCTTACAGAGTCTACTTAGTAGATCAAAACAAAAACCTAAATAACAATATAAAATTGAAAACACAATATAATTTTCATAAAATATTATTATCTTAACTAAAATTTTACTACGAAAATAGAAATAAAGGTTTTCTAATTATCTGATTTAGTATGCTTTTTATTTTATTTTTAATTGAGTAGGTATCTACTAACCATGTAACTTATTTTTTTGCACTGTTCTCTTACAGAGTCTACTTAGTAGATCAAAACAGAAAACTTAAATAAAAACATAAAATTGAAAACACAATATAATTTTCATAAAATATTATTATCTTAAATAAAATTTTACTACGAAAATAGAAATAAAGGTTTTCTAATTATATTTTTTGCATTGTTCTCTTACAGAGTCTACTTAGTAGATCAAAACAAAAACCTAAATAAAAATTGAAAATTGAAAACACAATATAATTTTCATAAAATATTATTATCTAAAATAAAAATTTACTACGACAATAGGAATAAAGGTTTTCTAAAATTATTTAAAATGGTTTTCTGTCAAACTTGTAACATCAACGTTCACAATTATTCTTCTCACAAAAAAACCAACATTCATAAATCTAATAACCTCATAAAAACTAAATTTGATAATGTCTGGGTAATAGCTTGCGCTTTTAAAAACAAAATAGTCAGTTACAAAATAAATCCTGAAAGTTTTACTATTACACCTGAAAAGTTTTTAACTGAAGCTTTAGACACATGTTGTTATCTAATTAAAGAATTATTAAAACAACACGTTTCTTTGAAAGTCAATTTCGAACTTTTTATTTCGTACACCTTACCTAAAAATTATGAAATTAGTCTAAAATCTTTTAACACAAGGTATGCAATTATACTTCAAAGCACAGATATATTATCCATTTACCATGCGTTTGCAGAAAAAATCTTAAATAAATGTTCCGAGTTCGAACTAAGTGAGTCAGGCTGGACAATCGAATCGATAAGTCATTTAGAAATTAATTTTGTTAAATACTGTCCTCTGAGAGCGGGTTCTTATTTAGAATTACCTAAACGAATTCAAAATACGAAATCATGTCTCAACATAGGCAATAAAGATAATCATTGTTTTCTTTGGAGCATTGTAGCATATTTGTACCCAGCAAAGAATAACCCCAATAGAGTTACATCATATCCTCACTATTCAAAAGTGTTAAACATTACAAACATGACATTTCCGCCCAGTTTAGACGATATAAAATTATTTGAAGACTTAAATCCAAACGTAAGTGTTAATGTTTATGGTTTGGAACAGAATGACTATGTAACAGGGCCATTATATAAAACTTTAAAAAGAAAACTTTATCATGTAAATTTACTTTATTTCAATAATAACGGTAAAAGTCATTTTTGCTTAATTAAATATTTTAGTAAGCTTGTACACAGACAACTTACAAAACATAAGTCTAAGATATATCTATGTGACGAATGTTTTTTGTATTTTGACTCACCAGAAAAACTATGTACTCATAGTTGTTCAAGAGTGCAGACTATACTTCCCGAAGAAAACTCAAAACTTTGTTTTTCAAATTTGAATAGAACGCAAAGAGTTCCAATTGTTATTTACGGTGATTTTGAAAGTCTATTACATGAATATTCAGACAAAAATAAATCCACATGTGTAGAAAATATACAAATCCATTCGGCAAGTTGTTATGGATATTACATTTTTTGTCAGTCTAAACCTGAATTAAATGAGTTTAGATCATATAGGGGGCCAAACTGCTCGAAAAAGTTCGTTGAATCTATTAGTCAGGATGTAATAAGACTTCATAGACTAATGTCGGAGGTCAAACCCATGATAATTAGCAAAGATCAACAAATGTCTTTAAACAATGCTAAACAATGTCACTTATGTAAGAAAACATTTTCTGATACTGACCTCGTTGTCGCTGATCATGATCATTTCACAGGAATGTATAGAGGACCAGCACATAATACATGTAATTTAAATGCAAAATCTTGTCCATTTATACCGATCATATTTCATAATCTTTCTGGCTATGATTGTCATTTGTTTATAAAAGAACTTTCAGCTCTATGCGGTCGTATAAATCTTATTCCCAAAAACAAAGAAAAATATATTTCTTTCACAAAATTCGTCCCGATTGACAAGAAAAATGTAGCTCAGTTAAAGTTTATCGATTCTTTTAATTTTTTAAGTTCAAGCCTAGATAATTTAATAAAAACGATGAAAACGGAAGATTTTCAAAACTTGCGAAAGTTTTTTAATGATGATTATTTGTTTAATTTAGTATGCAAGAAGGGTGTATACTGTTATGATTACATTGATTCATGGGATCGTTATAAAGATACAAAATTGCCAGATTCATCAAAGTTTTATAATAAACTGACATCTCAATCTATTTCGGATGAAGATTATAATCATGCATTAAAAGTCTGGAATGCATTTGATATTTCTAATTTAGGGGAGTACACAGACTTATATTTGAAATGCGATGTCCTACTTTTATGTGATGTTTTTGAAAAGTTTAGAACAATGAGTATAAAGTATTATAACCTTGATCCTTGTTATTATGTATCATCACCGTCGCTGAGCTGGGATGCAATGTTATTATATACTAAAATTAATTTAGACTTAATTTCAGATATTGATATGTATCAAATGTTAGAACAAGGTATAAGAGGGGGCCTTGCCCAGTGTTCTTTAAGATATGCGAAGGCAAATAATAAGTATCTTCCAAATTATAACAATAAGAAACCTAACAGCTATTTAATTTATCTTGATTGTGTAAATTTATATGGCCATGCTATGATGCAACCGCTTCCTACTAGAAACTTTAGGTTTTTAAACGAACACGAAATAAATAATTTTAATGTAATGTATATTTTAAATGATAGTGATACAGGATTTATTTTGGAAGTTGACTTATGTTATCCTTATAAAATTCACGATTCTCATTCAGATTTACCATTTGCCGCTGAAAAATTCGCTCCACCAGGTAGTAAAAATGTTAAACTTATTGCTAATCTGTATGATAAACATAAATATATCATTCACTATGTTCATCTAAAAGAATGTATACAAAATGGGCTTATTTTGCTAAAGATATATAGAATACTAGCGTTTGAACAAACTTCATTTTTGGCTCCATATATCTTGTTGAATACTACTCTTAGACAGAATGCGGCTTCCGAATTTGAAAAAGACTTTTTTAAAAAACAAAACAACTCCATTTTTGGAAAAACTATTGAAAACAAAAGAAAACAAGTCGATGTAAAATTGGTTAATGTATGGAAAGATATTCATAATAAAACTAACAAAATTTGTGGAGCTGAAAAATATGTGAGTGCTCCAAATTTCAAAAGTTTATCTGTATTTTCTGATACTTTAGTAGCAATCCAGTTACAACAAACTAAAATTGTTCTTGATAGACCAATTTATATTGGTTTCTCAATATTGGAATTGGCTAAGAGTCATTTGTATCGTTTTCATTATTCAGTGATGAAACGTTTATACGAAAATAATATTCAACTTTGTTATACGGATACTGACAGCCTTTTGTATTTACTGTATACAGAAGATTTCTATGAGGACATGAAAAATAATATAAAATACTTTGATACGAGCAACTTTGAAAATGGAAATCAATTTAATATGCCTAAAGCAAATTGTAAAATACCAGGTTTTTTTAAGGATGAAATGGGTGGTGATATAATATCAGAGTTTGTAGGTTTAAGAGCGAAATTGTATTGTATAGACTCTCTAACTTCTTCAATCATCAAAGCAAAAGGTGTAAAAAAATCAGCTGTGAAAAAACTCGATATTAAAAAATATAAACGAGCTTTATGGTACAATGAATGCCTAAGAGATGACATGTGTATTATAAAGTCGAAAAATCATAAGATTTTTACTCAGAAAATTAATAAGCTGGTTCTTAGTAGGAATGATGATAAAAGACAAATAATGGAAGATGGTTGTAAAACTTTGCCATGGGGGCATCATAAAACAGTATTTTAATCAAGTGCTGTGTAAGATTACAATGCGTTAATTTAAGGTGTCTATTTATGCAAAAATAAATAAAGTTAAATGTATTGAAATATTATAATATAAAATAAATGATTTGTAATCAAATAAATGTGTTTAAATGTGATATTTTATACCTACTTCCTATTTAAACTAAGTAGTAAAAGAAAATGATACTCAAGAATAGTTGATAGTCATAACATTTATTTAATTTTCACAGAAATGTAATCTTTTTAATTGTTTTACATCATAATGATTTAATAGAACATTAGCAGACGACTATACATGTTTTAAAAAATAATCAGATCTCGAAACAATAATAAAACAATAAGTAACAAAATATACATCATAATTATTGGCTAATTAACTCAAGTATACTTTTTGTTTGTCCGTACAAACTACAACTATTGATTAGTACAAACTACAACTTTTAAACTAAGTAGTAAAAGAAAATGAAACTCAAGAATAGTTGATAGTCATAACATTTATTTAATTTTCACAGAAATGTAATCTTTTTAATTGTTTTACATCATAATGATTTAATAGAACATTAACAGTCGACTATACATGTTTAAAAAAATAATCAGATCTCGACACAATAATAAAACAATAAGTAACAAAATATACATCATAATTATTGGCTAATTAACTCAAGTATACATTTTGTTTGACCGTACAAACTACAACTATTGATTAGTACAAACTACAACTATTTATTAGTACAAACTACAACTATTTATTATATAAAAATTACCTAAAACTGCTCAGTGTCACTCAACTTTTTCCCAATTTTTTTAATAAGGGTCTCTGCTGCTTCCATCACTTCGTCATAAGTTTCACGCACCACATATTGAACACTTACACAAGCATTGTCACTATCACTATAATAGTTTTCATTTTTAGAGTCTATAAGTTTATGTATTTCTAATTTAATTAGATGACCGGTACCACTTCCCCCTCGGCGAGCAATGTATGATGTTGATGATGATGATCCTAATGAACATTTTCTTTTTTTTGAAGGCTTTTTAGATGTTTGAGCTTGATCATTTCCAGTGAGCAGCTTTTCAATATTAGCGCTCTGATTCAAACCTTCAAAATATGGTTCGTAGTTGCCCTGGGAGTAAAAAAATGAGCTCAAAACAGGATTGCCATTGAGGGCCTCAGAGTTACACTGCAAAATAAAAAAGAAATTAGCATGTGACAAAATAATAACAGCATGAGAGAAAAAATTTACCTACACCTATATAATATAAAAACAATAATTACCTCACGGAATCTAGATTGTTCCTGTTCTACTGAAATCACATTTTCATTGTTCAAAATGCTGGGGCTGTAGGATGGTGATGGTGCTTGAGACATTATTCTGAAAAAAGAAAGAAACTATTTACAAATAAACACTAAGAAATTATTTACCTATATTTTATTTATTATTTTTGTTTGATAGGTTATCCCAAATACTTACCTTTAGACTGAAAATATTATTTAAATCGTGAACAACAGCGTAAGATCCTACTTCGATCAGCTACTGCAATGAAGTGTAATGTTTAATTACTTTAATGTTTAGTCCTACATTAGTCACAAATGCAGGTAATACGAGAACATAATCTTAATAACGACACAGGTCCAAACCTGTTGTTTGAACACTGTGCTCACTACTCATATATAAAGGATAGTAAGTAATGAAAATAAATAATAGGCAAGATGAAGTTGATCAAACAACCCATATCCCTGAACGTGAATAATATTAATTTCAAGGACTCTGTTCATCAGATTAGACACAGCGCTTTATTGCCTAATACGATTCGTTGCATAATATGTGGACCCTCAAACTGTGGCAAAACAAACGTTATGATCAGTTTATTGTTGCATGAGAATGGTCTTAAATTTCAAAATCTTTATCTTTATTCGAAAACTACTTTCCAACCAAAATATCGTTTCTTAAATGAAGTATTAAGAAGAGTACCCCAGATTAACTTCGATGAATTCAATGACAATAAAGAAGTCATATCTCCTAGCGAAGCTTTACCAAATTCTGTATTTATATTTGATGATGTTGTGTGTGAAAAACAAATAAATATCCGTAATTATTTCTCTATGGGTAGACACAAACAAATTGATTGTTTTTACCTATCGCAAACCTACTCAAAAATTCCAAAACAGTTATTACGTGATAACGCTAATTTTCTTATAATATTTAAGCAAGATGATGTAAACTTAAAGCATATCTATGCCGAACATGTCAACTCCGATCTACCATGGAATCAGTTCAAAGATATTTGTAAAACTGTTTGGAGTAATCCATTTCAATTTCTTCTTATTAATAAAGAGTCACCATTAAATAATGGAAGGTACAGGCAGAATTTTGATATTTTTTTAAAATTTGACTGAAGGTATAGGTATACATATAAGTAAATAACAAACAAAAAATAAAATCAGTATCTTTTGTTCCTCAGTTGCACACAGTTGTTACAACATGGAGAAAAATATTAAAATAGAATTAATGAAGTCTGTAGACTCTATAAAGAATAAAATTAAACAAATGAAGAACCAGGAACACTCAATGAACTTGTCACTCGATAAAATGCTGAAACCTGTCACAGATCCACTTAAAACCCTAGTTGATTCGAATATATCTATGGAAAAAATAAAACATTTAGAAAATACAACGCTCACTAATTCTGAAGACATTGACTTGGACGAAATCAATACTAGCTCATCTACAAAGTTTGAAGATTGTTACGATCCAAAACTAAGTACTGCCAAAACACCTACAAAGTCTAATAAAGTGGAATTACCAGTTGATTTAGAAATTTCATTAGAGGGTCGTGATATCCTTGATATTTATGATGGTGTAAATATACCATTTGGAATAAGAAGTGTAAACAAAACTTTATTGTTGGGTAATTCAGTAGTAACATTTTCTAAAATTGATAGTTTAAATGATGAAAATAACATTTTAGTTAAAGTCGATGACAAAGCCTATAATTTAACCCCTGGCCTGAAAGAACTTCTACTTCGAAGAAAACCTGATTTAAAATTAATTTCGAGTAAAGATAAACTTGTCTATAAGGATATGCTACATTCTACAAATGCTCATAAGAGAGATTTTAATCCTAATGGGCAAATAAGAGGCGATAAAGGAATAAAATATCGTGAAATAATCAAACCGCTGTTTTCCTATGATGTTAAACTTGCTCACACTAAATTTGGAGGAACCTTACCAACACTAAAAAAATACAAAAATAACACTGACTTTGTATATTGGGACGACCCCAATGAATTAGTTGAGAGATTGAAACTATTAGTTGCTTCTAGAGATGCTGGCAATACAAACCATGATAATGAAATTTTATCGATAATTGAAGAATTAAAAGAAGCTGACGTAATTAAAGAATAAATAGTTGTAATAATATACTTTTCATTCAGTATTATAGATGGATTCAAGACAAATGCACTGAATTCTGAACATGAGCAAAGCTGACGTGGTAAACGAAATTCATAAAAATGCGAGGGTAAACTTTCCGCGAAGACATGTTATTATGAAAGATATAGATGACCTGTGGCAAGCAGATTTAATTGATATGCAATCAATTTCAAAAGAAAATAAAAATTACAGATTTATTCTTACCGTTATCGATACATTTTCAAAATATGCTTGGGCCTTTCCTCTGAAAAGTAAAACGAAAGATGATGTATGTAACTCATTCAAAGTTTTGTTGGCTACAGGGCGTGTCTCGAAAAATCTCCAAACGGATAATGGAACAGAATTTTATAATAATAATTTTCAAAAGCTTATGAAATCTAATCATATTAACCACTATTCAACCTTTTCAACAAAAAAGGCCTCAATAGTTGAACGATTTATCAGAACATTGAAATCTAAACTGTATAAGGAATTTAGTTTAAAAGGAAACTATAATTGGGTAGATGGTACCCTTAATGATGTTATTTATAAATACAATCACACTTATCACCGGACAATTAATGAAATTCCTGCTAATGTAAATAACATTAATAAAAAACGTATATTAGAAAGGTATTTAAGGTTGGTAAAAAATGAAAGAATAAAAAGCAAGTATAAAGTGGGTGATTATGTACGTATCAGTAAGTACAAAGGAACATTTGAAAAAGGATATACCCCCAACTGGTCCACGGAAATATTTAAAATTCGAAGAATACAAAATACAACTCCTATTACCTACTTAATTGAAGATACAATCAGAGGTCAACCTATTTTAGGGGCATTTTACTTACAAGAACTTCAAAAGACAAAACATCCCAATGTATATCTAGTCGAGAAAGTTCTTAGAAGAAAAGGAAACAGGGTGTTAGTAAAATGGCTAGGTTTGTCTTCTGCTGAAAACAGTTGGATTGATAAATCGAATGTATTATTATAAATAAAAATAACTTCACTAACGCAAAAAGAAAGTCCTTGATGATTCATCGTATAAGTATTTATTAAAGTGTTCAATCCAAATTCATTAGTCTTGTGATGTGTATTGGGAAGAGCAGTCTTCTCAATTGGCTTATAAACCATTTACCATTAGAATTACACTTACCAGGATACAATTATTGTGGTCCTGGCACAAAATTAATTAAAAGACTTACACGTGGTGATAAAGGTATTAATAAATTAGACGAATATTGCAAAGAACACGATATTGCCTATCATAAATCATCAAACTTAAAGGATCGACACAAAGCTGATTTAATTTTGTTAAAAATGGCAAAAGAGCGAGCAGTTGCCTCGGACGCAAGTGTATGTGAAAAAATCATGGCCCGATTAGTAAGCAAGGCAATGTCTACAAAAATTAAAACTGGCTCTGGCCTGAAAAAAAGCAGCAAAAAGTGCTCTCGGAAAGTTACATCGGGAAAAGGGTTAAAAAATAAATTCAAAAATGTTATTAGTAAAACGAAAAGACACATGAAAAAATTAAAACCAAAATGCAAAAAAGTGGCAATAGAATTAGCTATGGCTGCAGCCAGAGAATTAGCTGATGATTCATCCATTAAACTTCCTCGGGTTATTCCTATACCAAAAACTGGTGGTGTATTACCTTTGATTCCTATTTTTGCTGGATTATCAGCGGCGGGAGCGTTAGCAGGCGGTGCAGCTGGTATTGCCAAAACCATAAATGAATTCAAGATAGCTAAAAAGCTGTTGGCTGAATCGAAGAGACACAATGAAAAAATGGAAGCTCTTTGCATTGGAAAAGGCTTACACCTTAAACCGCATAAAGACGGGCTTGGAATTTTTGTATCGAATAAAAAAAACTAAGATATCGGCTACCCAAACGAGCCTTAACTAACTTTGACATTTTGAAGTATGGAAATAGTATTCCCTATTTTAGAGGAGTCTTTATGAGAGATGAGCTTCCCAAAAGCCCTTTTAAAAAAGAATGTGGAGTTATTAATTTAGATAGTTCTAAAGATCCTGGCTCTCATTGGGTAGCCTATGCAAAATACAATGATTATATTGAGTACTTTGACAGTTACGGAAATCTTAAGCCTCCTAAAGAATTTATAAAATACGGAGGTACTAAAGTTAACTATAATTATGATAATATACAACGCGATCATCCTTTCAATTGCGGACATCTGTGTTTAAATTTTTTATGTAATTTTTGGAATAGAGTAGGGATAAAATAAACAGGATCTTCTGAAAGAGTCCAGTGTGCAAGCATGTCTACTACGGTTACCATCTCTGGAAATAAATCTGAATTGGTGTCATACTTTCAACCACCACTGCATTTATCCGATCAATACGAATGCGGTTTGTTATACTTTTCAGTGTTAAATTCAAGACCAAATGTGTCCATCAATAGCAGTAGTCTATCTGTAATCAAAATCGAATGTGATCTTGTACATAGTTCGTACTGCAACGGATTACCGACTCATTTTATTCATGAATTTGTATTTGATACTGCTCCGGGTCATCAATACAAAGAAATACCGCGAAACGTTATATACTTTCCAGTGAACAAAAATATAATTTCATCTATATCTGTTAGGATTGTTGATCAATTTGGTTATTGTATTAACTTTGGTAACGAATTTAATATTCAACTACGTCTTCATTTAAGAAAAACAAAATGATACTATATTATAAAAACACTCCTGTGAAAATAAAACATCTTATTCCTTCAACGATCACTAAGGTGCATACACGTAAGAAAAAAGTTAAGAAATTAACTGAAGCAAATAAAGGGAAAAAATTTAAGAAATTGACTGAAGCAAATAAAGGGAAAAAAGTTAAGAAATTGACTGAAGCAAATAAAGGTTTTCTTAGAGCTCTAGGTTTTAAAGTATGAATATACTACAGATTACTGAATTACCACACTTCGATAGTTCGATCGAAAGTTACGAAATCCATTCATATAATCCCTACAATAATAGCTTTAGAGAAAACGATGAAATCAGAATCCCCATACATCAGCAAGACATATACGTCCTACCATCAGCCAGTTCAATTTACATCGAAGGTCAAGCAAAGCTGTTCGGTAAAGATGGGAATCCAATCAAGAAAACTGTTACGTTCACTAATAACCCTGTTATGTCTTTGTTTCAAGACATCAGGTACGAAATAAATGGTATTGAAATAGATCGTATAAAAAATTCTGGAATAACATCAACAATAAAATCATATGTGTCAATGAATGAAGGGGAAAATAAAGTTGCTGCCTTATGGGGTTGGAATATGGGTGGGTTTAAAAATGATGGTAATTTTAGTGCTATCATACCTCTAAATAAGATTTTAGGGTTTGCAGAGGATTACAATAAAATTGTTATTAATTGTAAACATGAACTTATACTAAATAGAAGTAACTCTAACTTAAACAGTATCATATTAACTGATGATGTTGTTAATTTTCAAATAGATGTACAAAGAATACAATGGCGTGTACCGCACATAAAAGTGTCAGACCGGGAACGACTGACACTTCTAAAACATTTAGAAAGAGATAAACCTATTCAGATGGCGTTTAGAAATTGGGATTTATACGAGTATCCATTACTTCCTAAAACTACTAAGCATTCTTGGTCTGTTAAGACTGCGTCTCAATTAGAGAAACCACGATATGTAATTTTTTGCTTACAAACTAATAGAAAAAATAATAAAACCAAAGACAGTTCGTTGTTCGATCATTGTGAAGTAACAAATATAACACTATTTTTGAATTCACAGTATTATCCGTACGAGCCTTTAGGCTTACAGTTTACCGAGGGCAAATATAATATATTATACGAGATGTATGTGAAATTTCGTCAGTCTTATTATAACTGTCCTGCAGACCCCTTGCTTGACTTAATCAGTTTCAAGGAGAAGGCTCCTCTCTTTATCATAGACTGTTCAAGGCAAAACGATAGTTTGAAAACAGGCCCCGTAGATGTGCGGTTGGAGATTGAATGTTCAGCACCAATACCAGATAACACAACTGGATATTGTTTAATTATTAACGATCGACTTGTGGAATATAAACCTTTGAGTAACATAGTGCGCAGATTATCATGACTGCCATTGTAGATGTTCAAGGATTTAAAACAGAAGCAAATGAATTCATAGTAAAAGAAATGGCAATATTATGCAATAATAAAATACAGGTGCTTTTGATTAAACCACCTTTTCCATATCACGAATTGACAAAACAAGAAAGGAGGCAAGTAGATTGGATTGAACGTAATAGAAAGATTTATTGGAATGAAGGATTTGTGTCTTACTCAAATCATGAAAATTTGATTGTAGATATTTTAAGAGATAAAAGTGTTTACACCAAAGGTTTAGAAAAAGTGTTGTGGTTAAAAAATATTTCGAATAATAATAATATAAATAATTTGGAAGACAAAGGTTGTCCAAGTTTATTAAGTTTGTATAAAAAATATAACCATTCTCATGAACTGTATAGTTGTATTTATCATGACTCAATATGTGCTTTAAAAAATGTTTTATGTTTAAATAAATGGTGCTTTGATAATAAATTTTTGGAATAAACATTTTACATTTTATTTATTCAATTTAGCTTCCCATCCCTCAGCTCGTCCACGATTACATGCTTATAAGTTGTCAGCAACACCAATGTGACTTCATTATAATTTCACATCGAACACTTATTACACTCATATTTATTTGCATTCGGACCCCGCCATTGCTGGGTGAAGGTTCTATTTTACTGTTATCTCTTTACACTATTAATTTACATTATTATTAACAATGCTCAATTCAGAGAAATCTGATGTGGAAGGCATTCGTGAAATTATTTTCAAGAATGTTAGTGGTGAAATAATATTTACTAAAAGTATGCGGGCTGCTCAGAAAATATCGAACTTAGATTCATCAAAACATCAGGACAATGATGCAATCCGTACGGAAGATTCGGTGAAATCTGATATTAAAAACACACAATACCTTGAATTCAAGAGTGATGGTGAGGTTACGCATACATTTGTTCGAGTAAGCGACAAGAATGATTGTGAAAAATTTAAAATAAATGAAGGAAGAGATGATTATGATCCTGAGGGACGGGATGAGTGTGGTATTGGCTCATCACAGGTGAGCAGAACAATAGTCTCATTGATGAGTGAATATAAAAAAGACCACAAGCCTCAGTACCCACACTTCAGCTCAAAAACAAACCGATTGCTCAGTTTCATAGACTGGCCTCTACATATGCGTCAGAAGCCGGAGGTCTTAGCTGATGCCGGTTTCTTTTATACTGGTTATGGGGACAGGACCATGTGTTTTTATTGCGGTGGAGGCTTAAAAGATTGGGAAGATGATGATGAGCCTTGGCAGCAACATGTTCAGTGGTTTAGTCAGTGTGCTTACGTTAAGCTCAAAAGTGAACTTGTGTAGTAGGTATAGCGTTTTAGGTTAGCATTAGACATAACCGTCCTGAGTCGATGCAATCAGATTAATATACATATTGTATTAATCGGCATTATCAAAATAGAATTGGGGGTTCTGCATCACTTGACGAGCGCAGCGAGCAAGTGATGCAGAACCCCCAATTCTACACTACTTGCATATCTGACCTCCACAACCCAGTTACTAGGTAATATGATACCCCTTGGTAAGACTGGTTG
>CAKAJR010000024.1:0-30747 GCA_916614155.1 Mesoligia furuncula
ATAATAATAATATTTATCTACTCCAAACTTTGTGTAACTCGATAGAACGATCGTAGCTGATGATGATGATAGATTATAGACTATTCCCTTCTATCATAATAATAATAATGTAATTTTTATAGGTATGAAACCATAAGAAAATATAAGTAAGTACCTAAGTAAGTAAGTAAGTAGGTAGGTAGGTAGGTAGGTAGGTAGGTAGGTAGGTATGTATGTATGTAAGTAAGTAAGTAAGTAAGTAAGTCCCTAGTACACCAAAGTATACAGTTTTGACGTATGTAAGGCATCATCTGTTGTAAGTATGTAGGTACTTCTCTGATTTTATTAATTGTAATGTAAATTATAATACTTAATATAGGTGTTTTTTGCTTATGTGGATCATAGTGTGTGTGTGTGTGTGTTTTAGGTAGGTAGGTAACGTTTTTAGTGACGTCTGTTATAAAGAAACATTTAATAATCTGATACATATGTGGCCCTGAAAAGGGCCTTTTATGTTAACGCACAGCCACAGCCACAGACACGGTGCACTGCACGAAGGCAGTCAACGTGCCGTAGGGCGATGTGTATTGCGTGACGTCACCAGTTTAAGCGCGTTCGCCTCTGATCCTGCGCGCCAACTGGATGTCCTTGGGCATGATGGTGACGCGCTTCGCGTGAATCGCGCACAAGTTGGTGTCTTCGAAGAGACCGACGAGGTAAGCTTCGCTAGCCTCCTGCAGCGCCATAACAGCGGAGCTCTGGAAACGGAGATCGGTCTTGAAGTCCTGTGCGATCTCACGCACGAGACGCTGGAACGGAAGCTTGCGGATCAGCAGTTCGGTACTCTTCTGGTAGCGACGAATCTCACGGAGGGCCACAGTGCCGGGCCTGTAGCGATGGGGTTTCTTAACGCCACCGGTGGCCGGTGCGCTCTTGCGCGCAGCCTTGGTGGCGAGCTGTTTCCTCGGGGCCTTACCACCGGTGGATTTACGAGCGGTCTGCTTAGTACGCGCCATTGTAAACACGGAACGAGAGGGAGGGAAACAATAAAAATCAACTGAAAATACTATAGATACACGCAACAGACGCGCGCGGACCTATTCACTTCGAACGTACGAGAGAGAATAAAAACGTAAAGCGCGCGTTCGGAGTATTTATACTGTAGCAACGTAGCGGCGGTCAGGAGCGAACGAGTGAGCGCGCGCGCGCGCCCGCCAGAGGGCGCGCCATCTTTAGTACAACGAGTTAGCTATTCATCATCTGCCTAGCCTTTTCCCAACTATGTTGGGGTCGGCTTCCAGTCTAACCGGATGCAGCTGAATACCAGTATTTTACATGGAGCGACTGCCTATCTGACCTCCACAACCCAGTTACTGGGTAATACGATACCCCTTGGTAAGACTGGTTGTCAGACAACGAGTTAGCTATTATAATAATTATTGTTTATTTATTACAATTTTAATATTTTTAAAACCTACCTTTAAGTGACTGCATCACTTTTATGAAAACAAACCAACCTAACGGTGTGGGGGAAAAAAAAAAAAGAATAAGAAAGAAAAAATATAATATATATAAATATTGTCGTCTTCTAATGTATTGAGAAACTACGTAGGTACTTTTTGAGTTAATAAATATTATGTTTAAACGATGTGGAACTTCAGAACAGTTTCACTCATGTACTATGTACTTGCATTGCATCATCTCAATACGCTATCGTTTACGCGGGAAGTTTTCTGTGCATGTTGTATTATTTGTTGAGACGCATTTGCAAAGTTAGTTAGTTAGTTATGTATGTATGTATGTATGTATGTATGTAGGTAGGTAGGTAGGTAGGTAGGTAATGCCTGACAAGTCTTCATTCATTGCGTCATTTTGATAGGTACTTACAAATTTTCTTAGTACATAATATATTATATACCTATTATCTACTTACTTACCTACCTACCTATCTATCTATGTGTGTGTGTGTGTGTGTGTGTGTGTGTGTACGTAAGTATGCTAATATTAAGTAAGTAAGTAAGTAAGTAAGTAAGTAAGTATGCATGCATGCATGCATGTATCTATCTATGTAGGTCTGTATGTAAGTAGTAACGTTTTGACTGTATTCAAATTTAAAGAAACGTGAATTTATCACATGAACATATTTGTGGCCCTGAAAAGGGCCTTTTGGTTTCACTCCTGCCATCCCACGGTGTGCGTGCGCGTCCAGACGTTTGTCGTGGTTTTTTGCTCGTAGCACGTGCATCATGCGCGTCTCGTACGTAGTACATACATGACACACACAGCACAGGTAGGTGTGTACCTATGTGTACATGTATGTATGCACAATACGATGACACTAACACAATTAACACGCACCACAGTCAACAAGACAGACGAACAAGCGCACTGGGTTTAACACTGTACACAGACACGAGGCGGCGTTGAGACGGAGCGCGTCGGCGGCGGCGGCTCTTGGTAGCCGCCTACCGGCAGACCGCTCACTTGGAGCTGGTGTATTTGGTGACGGCCTTGGTGCCTTCACTGACGGCGTGCTTGGCGAGCTCGCCGGGCAGCAGGAGCCTGACGGACGTCTGCACCTCCCTGGACGTGATGGTCGATCTCTTGTTGTAGTGGGCGAGACGGGAAGCTTCGGCGGCGATACGCTCGAAGATGTCGTTCACGAACGAGTTCATGATGGACATAGCCTTGCTGGAGATACCGGTGTCGGGGTGCACCTGCTTCAACACCTTGTAGATGTAGATGGCGTAACTCTCCTTCCTCTTGTGCTTCTTCTTCTTCTTGTCGGTCTTAGAGATGTTCTTCTGGGCTTTGCCAGACTTCTTGGCGGCTTTACCACTTGTCTTGGGCGGCATTATGAAATTTGTCGAGTACACGTGCTACCGAAACGGAGTTCAGTCGCAGTATAAAAACGTTTGTATTATGAACAGTTGTATTTATATGGGCGCTCGCGGCTCACAGTTGCGGCGAGCGGTGAGAAATTCGACGCAGCGGCGGACCAATCACAACGCCCCTAAGCCAGAGTGTAGATCGAGCGCGGGGAGAGGGGATGCCCGGGAGGGAGGCGAAGGGAGCGGGGTGACGGTTCGCTTGTGTTCGTTCGTTCGTCCGTCAGTAATAATAAAATAAATAAATAAAATGAATTCATGAAAACAACAAAATATGTAGGTACCTATTCTAATCTAGGTTAATAATAAATCAAATATTACTAACTTAATACAAAGTTAATATGTAAGTAAGTAAGTATGTAAGTAAGTAAGTAATAAATTATTTTCATGATGCATTTGATTATGATTTAATAACATGGGTAGTATAAAATTATTATCATCATCTACAACAGTAATGTTCTGTATTGTTTCATTAAGTAGGTACGTAAACAAACATTTATCTATCTATCTATCTATCTATCGTGATGATGACTGTATGAAACACCACCGCGGCAGCCAAAATAATTTCTCTTAAGTATACTTACTCAGGTACATACCGTCAGCATTTTGTACTGCTCATAGTTATACTGTACCTACATAATAAACTCATCATGAGGAGAGGAGAGTCAAACAATAATATTATGTGTGTGCGCTGTGCGCGTACGAGTGCGTGAGGGAGGTAGGTAGGTAGGTAGGTAGATAGATGGGTAAGTACGTTTTTGTTTGACGACAACACCGTTAAAGAAACTGTCCTTGTTATAATATATTTGACGAATCATATTGTGGCCCTGAAAAGGGCCTTTTGTTTTGAATGCATACGAGCGGAGAGCATCGCGCAACCGACATAATAGATATATAGGCATAAATATTATATCGAAGTACGCGTGCGGGGCCACTCGCACGAAGCACCACGTTCAGACACGTCGCGGCACCACGTTTAAGCCTTCTTCTCGGTCTTCTTGGGCAGTAGCACGGCCTGGATGTTCGGCAGCACACCACCTTGAGCGATCGTCACACCGGAGAGCAGCTTGTTCAACTCCTCGTCGTTGCGGATGGCCAGTTGAAGATGACGCGGGATGATCCTGGTCTTCTTGTTGTCTCTCGCGGCGTTGCCGGCCAACTCGAGGACCTCAGCAGCCAGGTACTCCATCACGGCGGCCAAGTAGACGGGAGCGCCGGCACCCACGCGCTCGGCGTAGTTTCCGTTACGCAGCAGCCTGTGGATACGACCCACAGGGAACTGGAGACCAGCACGGTTGGAACGGGACTTTGCCTTTCCCTTCACCTTGCCACCTTTACCGCGACCAGACATAATTGAAGGATTTGTTTATATAACAACTCACGAAAACAACGAAACACGCGTACAACAGTGCGCGCGCCGAAAGAATCTAGTTATAAATGCCCGTCGGAGTACAAACTCGTCCTTTTTATACGCGCACCGCGTAGCTGTGTCAGTGGGAGGGGTACACCGCAAACGAAACGAATTCACAAAACGCGCAAGCGCGCGCGCGCCCGCTTGCTCTCCACGAGTACACTGCAACACGGATACGGGGTGGGTAGAGATTCAGCAGAATTTTTTTTTTTTCGCAATAATTTTATGAAACTATGAACGTAGGTACCTAATTATAGTGAAAACCAACCAATACGATATTCACTTATTTTCCTTTTCCCGCATAGTCTAAGAGGGTGGGTATATTGTATGCACATTGCTATAGAGATAATATTGGTAGGTGGTAGTAGTAGTAGTATACTAGTAAGTAAGTGAGTAAGTAAGTAAGTGAGTAAATAATATGTATGTATGTATGTATGTATAGGTTTATAGGCAGCTCTATTTATTTAACTATCTTTTTATTTCGTACCTACCTACCTACCTACCTAGATAGATAGATAGATAGGTAGGTAGGTAGGTAGGTAGGTAGGTAGGTAGGTAGGTAGGTAGGTAGGTAGGTAGGTAGATAGATAGGTAGGTAGGTAGGTAGGTAGGTAGGTAGATAGGTTATAGGCCTACTTACTTAATAGGTATTTTACGAGTTATTTCGTATATGTCATGTGTGCATACGGGCGTATGTTATTATTATTAATTTACAACGTTTTGACTCGTCTGTGTTACAGAAACGAATATTGTTCATATTCATGATAGTATTGTTAGCCCTGAAAAGGGCTTTTTGGTGTGGTGAGCGCATGCACGCGCGCTAAGCATCTCGGTGCCGCCGTCCGTGGTTTCTTCAGTTGCTTTCTTGCTGCAGTTCTGATGAATCGTTGGTCGGACGAGCTCGAGACACGTCGAGCGCGTTTCGCACCCTCCTTCCCGAGGACGATAGACGCGTACGTACTGCGTGCGCGCGGTTGGACGATGATGAAAACAAACAACGCACAAAGCACGCGCGCGCCTCTCTCTACTACAGTGTATTATTCTATACAAACAAAACACATTATTTATGTATGCACGTACATAAACACACACACGCAGTAGGTAAGACGCGCACGCACATTTGTCACTATCACTCATCAGCTGCTGTTGTTGTTGTTGTTCTTCTAGTAGCGTGTTGTAATTGATGGTGGTCTGCAATGGTCGGGCCGACTCTGCGCCGCGCTGTCGTCGTCGTCGTCGCCGTCGCCGGTGTAACGCGAACGCGACCGTAGCTTACTTCTTAGCGGCGGACGCTTTCTTGGCTCCCGGCTTAGACTTGGGTGTAGCCGCGGCCTTCTTGGGTTTAGGCGCTTTGGGTTTCTTGGTCGGCGGCTTCGCTGTCTTCTTAGCTTTGGGGGCGGCGCCTCCCTTCGCCTTGGCGGGGGCGGCGGCCTTCTTGGGTGCCGGCTTCTTCTTAGCGGCGGCGGCCTTCTTGTCCTTGGCGGCGGCGGCGGCGGCCGATGCTTTGGACTTTGAGGGCGAGCCGGAGGCGGCAGAGGCGGCCGCGGCGGCGGCTGCTGCCTTCTTGGTCTTGGCGCCGGCCGCAGAGGCGGTCGCCTTCTTGGCCTTCGCGGCGGAGGCGGCGGGCGCCTTGCCGGCGGCCTTGCCAGCTGCGCCGGCGGGTTTCTTGGACGCGGCCGATTTCGACTCGAGCTTGAAGGAACCGGAGGCACCCTTGCCCTTGGTCTGGATCAGCGCGCCAGATTCGACGGCGCTCTTCAGGTATTTCCTGATGAACGGAGCCAATTTCTCCGCGTCGACCTTGTACTGCGCGGCGATGTACTTCTTGATCGCCTGCAGGGAAGATCCGCTGCGCTCCTTCATCTCCTTGATGGCGTTGGTGACCATCTCAGATGTTTTGGGATGGGTAGGCTTCGCCTTCGGTTTCTTCGCGGCACCGGCGCCGCCGGCCTGTCTCGCCTGCTTCTTCGCTGGTGTAGCGGGCGCTGGAGCCTCGGTAGCAACTGCGGTGTCTGCCATTTTATTAGATTATTGCTTGAGAGTTCACACACACTGATGATAATAATATAAGAGAGAGACTTAGATGTCGCCACTTATAGGTTTCACGAGTTTCGTACACGTACGCCTAAGCACGACGAAACTTTACCGTAACGAGCGCCGTGATGTCGCGGGACGTTTTCTCGTATGAACGCTTGAAAGTTTTCACTAACACGTATCTAATAAAATAAATAAAAAGAATGGTTAACGGCCCTTAGTGCGACGTAGTGTTACAGTTTCGGATAGGTCATGAAGTTGACGATGCCGGTGTGCGAGTTCGGGGAGCGTGAGGCGGTCGTTCAGCCGGTGGCGGTGTTTTATTTTGACGACTGCGTACGAAGCGTAGGTCGGGTCGTGTTCAAAACGTTATTTTCTCTATAAAAGTGATAGTTGGTGGCGATAAACGTCGACGCGTCAACTAGGAGGATATCGAGCTTGTCTGGTAACAGGACTCCGTCGATATCACACAGTCTCGCGAAGGTATTATCGACCTAAAAGTGAACCGTCGTAAAACACCGCGAGCGCCGAACCGCTAGGGACGGACGAGTCCGTCCAGGACGTGCAACCTATTAATATAGTGATATTAAAAGGCGAGAGTGCCCTTAGACGAGTTGACAGTGTACAGATCGGTACAATCGCATAAGAAAGCGTATTAAACAATGTGTAATTAATAGCCAACAGACACCGTGGTCGCAGCCGCGTCCGCGTACTCGGGCGCGGGCGCGCCTGCTGTCCCCCGTCGTCCGTGCGTGGCTCTATACTCTCTTCACACACAGTAAGTAAGTACCTAGGCTGCCCGTGATACAGCTACGTATATAATGAAATGATACGCGAAATAACATAAATAACATACAAAAAAAAAAAAAAGCCCTCATTACATGCGAGAGCGAAGTTGCAATAATAATAATAATAATAACAACACTACATCCACATAATTTTCTTATACTTACAAACTGCACGCGCACCGAGCGGCGATCAAACGAATAGGTAGGTAGGTAGGTAGGTAGGTAGGTAGGTAGGTAGGTAGGTAGGTAGATAGATAGATAGATAGATATCATAGATGTTCTACACAACAAACAAACAACGTACATAAGTAGGTAAGTATTGAATATTATGGTCTACTAATGTTTTGTTTTTATTTTCCAATTCCAGTATACAGACCTACACCTCAGTGGGGCGGCGATGGGCTTTTCACGCGTAGTACAAACGTCAACTTAGCGCGTGTAGTATGTACTTACGTACATTAAGCAAGGGCATTACTATGTCGTGTAGTAGTAGAAGTAGTAGTATTTCAATTTTAAGCTAACAATACTTAACACCGATTTTGTTTCATTCATATTCACCCCCTCTCGTAGAGGTAACTCTCCCTAACAATCACCAAAACCTAAGTAGGTACGTATTACACTGTGAGTAGTAATGAAACACTCGCAGTAAGTAAGTAAGTATGTATGTATGTTGTATGTATGTCCGGTGGTGGTAGTTGCTTGCGTACATCTGAGTAGTAAGTAAGTAAGTAAGTAAGTAGGTAGGTAGGTAGGTAGGTAGGATGTATACGTATGTAGAGGTACGTTTTTTAGACAATTCCGGTAAAGAAACATACTTAATAGTATCGAATCATATGCGGCCCTGAAAAGGGCCTTTTTTTTTAAGTGCGCGTCTATATACGCATGGTCGAACGGTAATGATTATGTCCACAACGAACACAACACACACACACGTCCACCACGGTATGCAGAGCTGGTTGCGCAGGCAACACGTACACGCGGGGCGTGCAGGTGTTTAACCGCCGAAACCGTACAGGGTGCGACCCTGGCGCTTCAGAGCGTAGACGACGTCCATGGCGGTGACGGTCTTCCTCTTGGCGTGCTCGGTGTAGGTGACAGCGTCGCGAATGACGTTCTCTAGGAACACTTTAAGCACACCGCGAGTCTCTTCGTAGATCAGACCGGAGATACGTTTCACGCCGCCTCTGCGAGCCAGACGACGGATGGCGGGCTTCGTGATACCTTGGATGTTATCACGAAGTACCTTCCTGTGGCGCTTGGCTCCTCCTTTTCCCAGACCCTTTCCTCCCTTACCGCGACCGGTCATCTTCTTTACAGTGGTGTTTCAAAAATCACGATGATAATAATAACAGCACGGGTGCGCGCACACGAACGACGCGAGCGGGCGACTGACTGATGTATTTTTTAAACCGCGCCGCCGTCTTATATTTATACTGTGCGCGGAGCTCAGCGGGCGGGGGGACAGAAACGGGAGGTGCGCGGGGCGAGGCGAGCCGACGCTCGTCGCTGGTTGGTCGGTAGGTAGAGGACGATGTCTCTCAGTCAGTTGTTTCGTAAAACAGAACTTATGTACTAAACTAAACTTATTATAAATGATGTTAAATCCAAAATTTTAGTTCCAATACCTATAAAATAGGTATATATATTATAATAATAATAATATTTATCTACTCCAAACTTTGTGTAACTCGATAGAACGATCGTAGCTGATGATGATGATAGATTATAGACTATTCCCTTCTATCATAATAATAATAATGTAATTTTTATAGGTATGAAACCATAAGAAAATATAAGTAAGTACCTAAGTAAGTAAGTAAGTAGGTAGGTAGGTAGGTAGGTAGGTAGGTAGGTAGGTATGTATGTATGTAAGTAAGTAAGTAAGTAAGTAAGTCCCTAGTACACCAAAGTATACAGTTTTGACGTATGTAAGGCATCATCTGTTGTAAGTATGTAGGTACTTCTCTGATTTTATTAATTGTAATGTAAATTATAATACTTAATATAGGTGTTTTTTGCTTATGTGGATCATAGTGTGTGTGTGTGTGTGTTTTAGGTAGGTAGGTAACGTTTTTAGTGACGTCTGTTATAAAGAAACATTTAATAATCTGATACATATGTGGCCCTGAAAAGGGCCTTTTATGTTAACGCACAGCCACAGCCACAGACACGGTGCACTGCACGAAGGCAGTCAACGTGCCGTAGGGCGATGTGTATTGCGTGACGTCACCAGTTTAAGCGCGTTCGCCTCTGATCCTGCGCGCCAACTGGATGTCCTTGGGCATGATGGTGACGCGCTTCGCGTGAATCGCGCACAAGTTGGTGTCTTCGAAGAGACCGACGAGGTAAGCTTCGCTAGCCTCCTGCAGCGCCATAACAGCGGAGCTCTGGAAACGGAGATCGGTCTTGAAGTCCTGTGCGATCTCACGCACGAGACGCTGGAACGGAAGCTTGCGGATCAGCAGTTCGGTACTCTTCTGGTAGCGACGAATCTCACGGAGGGCCACAGTGCCGGGCCTGTAGCGATGGGGTTTCTTAACGCCACCGGTGGCCGGTGCGCTCTTGCGCGCAGCCTTGGTGGCGAGCTGTTTCCTCGGGGCCTTACCACCGGTGGATTTACGAGCGGTCTGCTTAGTACGCGCCATTGTAAACACGGAACGAGAGGGAGGGAAACAATAAAAATCAACTGAAAATACTATAGATACACGCAACAGACGCGCGCGGACCTATTCACTTCGAACGTACGAGAGAGAATAAAAACGTAAAGCGCGCGTTCGGAGTATTTATACTGTAGCAACGTAGCGGCGGTCAGGAGCGAACGAGTGAGCGCGCGCGCGCGCCCGCCAGAGGGCGCGCCATCTTTAGTACAACGAGTTAGCTATTCATCATCTGCCTAGCCTTTTCCCAACTATGTTGGGGTCGGCTTCCAGTCTAACCGGATGCAGCTGAATACCAGTATTTTACATGGAGCGACTGCCTATCTGACCTCCACAACCCAGTTACTGGGTAATACGATACCCCTTGGTAAGACTGGTTGTCAGACAACGAGTTAGCTATTATAATAATTATTGTTTATTTATTACAATTTTAATATTTTTAAAACCTACCTTTAAGTGACTGCATCACTTTTATGAAAACAAACCAACCTAACGGTGTGGGGGAAAAAAAAAAAAGAATAAGAAAGAAAAAATATAATATATATAAATATTGTCGTCTTCTAATGTATTGAGAAACTACGTAGGTACTTTTTGAGTTAATAAATATTATGTTTAAACGATGTGGAACTTCAGAACAGTTTCACTCATGTACTATGTACTTGCATTGCATCATCTCAATACGCTATCGTTTACGCGGGAAGTTTTCTGTGCATGTTGTATTATTTGTTGAGACGCATTTGCAAAGTTAGTTAGTTAGTTATGTATGTATGTATGTATGTATGTATGTAGGTAGGTAGGTAGGTAGGTAGGTAATGCCTGACAAGTCTTCATTCATTGCGTCATTTTGATAGGTACTTACAAATTTTCTTAGTACATAATATATTATATACCTATTATCTACTTACTTACCTACCTACCTATCTATCTATGTGTGTGTGTGTGTGTGTGTGTGTGTGTGTACGTAAGTATGCTAATATTAAGTAAGTAAGTAAGTAAGTAAGTAAGTAAGTATGCATGCATGCATGCATGTATCTATCTATGTAGGTCTGTATGTAAGTAGTAACGTTTTGACTGTATTCAAATTTAAAGAAACGTGAATTTATCACATGAACATATTTGTGGCCCTGAAAAGGGCCTTTTGGTTTCACTCCTGCCATCCCACGGTGTGCGTGCGCGTCCAGACGTTTGTCGTGGTTTTTTGCTCGTAGCACGTGCATCATGCGCGTCTCGTACGTAGTACATACATGACACACACAGCACAGGTAGGTGTGTACCTATGTGTACATGTATGTATGCACAATACGATGACACTAACACAATTAACACGCACCACAGTCAACAAGACAGACGAACAAGCGCACTGGGTTTAACACTGTACACAGACACGAGGCGGCGTTGAGACGGAGCGCGTCGGCGGCGGCGGCTCTTGGTAGCCGCCTACCGGCAGACCGCTCACTTGGAGCTGGTGTATTTGGTGACGGCCTTGGTGCCTTCACTGACGGCGTGCTTGGCGAGCTCGCCGGGCAGCAGGAGCCTGACGGACGTCTGCACCTCCCTGGACGTGATGGTCGATCTCTTGTTGTAGTGGGCGAGACGGGAAGCTTCGGCGGCGATACGCTCGAAGATGTCGTTCACGAACGAGTTCATGATGGACATAGCCTTGCTGGAGATACCGGTGTCGGGGTGCACCTGCTTCAACACCTTGTAGATGTAGATGGCGTAACTCTCCTTCCTCTTGTGCTTCTTCTTCTTCTTGTCGGTCTTAGAGATGTTCTTCTGGGCTTTGCCAGACTTCTTGGCGGCTTTACCACTTGTCTTGGGCGGCATTATGAAATTTGTCGAGTACACGTGCTACCGAAACGGAGTTCAGTCGCAGTATAAAAACGTTTGTATTATGAACAGTTGTATTTATATGGGCGCTCGCGGCTCACAGTTGCGGCGAGCGGTGAGAAATTCGACGCAGCGGCGGACCAATCACAACGCCCCTAAGCCAGAGTGTAGATCGAGCGCGGGGAGAGGGGATGCCCGGGAGGGAGGCGAAGGGAGCGGGGTGACGGTTCGCTTGTGTTCGTTCGTTCGTCCGTCAGTAATAATAAAATAAATAAATAAAATGAATTCATGAAAACAACAAAATATGTAGGTACCTATTCTAATCTAGGTTAATAATAAATCAAATATTACTAACTTAATACAAAGTTAATATGTAAGTAAGTAAGTATGTAAGTAAGTAAGTAATAAATTATTTTCATGATGCATTTGATTATGATTTAATAACATGGGTAGTATAAAATTATTATCATCATCTACAACAGTAATGTTCTGTATTGTTTCATTAAGTAGGTACGTAAACAAACATTTATCTATCTATCTATCTATCTATCGTGATGATGACTGTATGAAACACCACCGCGGCAGCCAAAATAATTTCTCTTAAGTATACTTACTCAGGTACATACCGTCAGCATTTTGTACTGCTCATAGTTATACTGTACCTACATAATAAACTCATCATGAGGAGAGGAGAGTCAAACAATAATATTATGTGTGTGCGCTGTGCGCGTACGAGTGCGTGAGGGAGGTAGGTAGGTAGGTAGGTAGATAGATGGGTAAGTACGTTTTTGTTTGACGACAACACCGTTAAAGAAACTGTCCTTGTTATAATATATTTGACGAATCATATTGTGGCCCTGAAAAGGGCCTTTTGTTTTGAATGCATACGAGCGGAGAGCATCGCGCAACCGACATAATAGATATATAGGCATAAATATTATATCGAAGTACGCGTGCGGGGCCACTCGCACGAAGCACCACGTTCAGACACGTCGCGGCACCACGTTTAAGCCTTCTTCTCGGTCTTCTTGGGCAGTAGCACGGCCTGGATGTTCGGCAGCACACCACCTTGAGCGATCGTCACACCGGAGAGCAGCTTGTTCAACTCCTCGTCGTTGCGGATGGCCAGTTGAAGATGACGCGGGATGATCCTGGTCTTCTTGTTGTCTCTCGCGGCGTTGCCGGCCAACTCGAGGACCTCAGCAGCCAGGTACTCCATCACGGCGGCCAAGTAGACGGGAGCGCCGGCACCCACGCGCTCGGCGTAGTTTCCGTTACGCAGCAGCCTGTGGATACGACCCACAGGGAACTGGAGACCAGCACGGTTGGAACGGGACTTTGCCTTTCCCTTCACCTTGCCACCTTTACCGCGACCAGACATAATTGAAGGATTTGTTTATATAACAACTCACGAAAACAACGAAACACGCGTACAACAGTGCGCGCGCCGAAAGAATCTAGTTATAAATGCCCGTCGGAGTTTTTTTTTTTTTTTTTTTTTTTTTTTTTTTTGAAATGGGCATCTCGCAGTTCAACCAGAGGGGTTGTCGACTGCTTAACCGGGCGATCCTGTGGATGCCTCAATAAATTAAGGCCTCCAGCCAGGGCTTAAAAACTAATTACAAACTAAGCGACTACACGCTAAGGGCACCCCCTGTGGGGTACGGACCTCGGCTTAGGGCGTCGCTGGGAGAGGGCAGCAAGAGGGACAGGCTGGATCAGGTTAATATTATTTAACGAATGATGAGACCGGCTTTTCCTAGCAGACTGCTCTGAGAAGAAAAGCCGAAACAAACTCAGAGGTCACAGTCGGGAATTTAAATCTACAGGCTCAGCTGCGGCGCGGGCTGGCACTACATCGAGCAAGGGTCGGGGCGGACATGGTACGGGGGGTCGCGACGGGCCTCGACGGCGAGGGCGGAATGACGGACGACGGGTTGTGTGTATTCTGAGTGTGCTGGTGCTCTTTCTACTTTCCTGGAGGAGGGTAGTGGCGTCATCGGGGACGGTGAGGGTATGCCTTGGTCGGCGAATCTTACTTATGCGGGAGGGAGTGTATCGGGAGGCCGCCGCAATCAGGGGATTGGGGTGCTTAATGGCAGAATCAAAGAAGCGCTTTGAGAGGCGTTTCATGAACTGCTGGACGGTGGGAAGTCTGAGATCTACGTGAAGGTTCACGTTTCGGACATAGAAGGGGGCTCCCGTGATCTTTCGGAGGAAACGGTTTTGTAGGGTCTGCATTCTATGCAGGTGATGAGGCTTAGCGTGTGCGAAGACTACGCAAGCGTACGTCATGATGGGACGGATGACTGCGGTGTAGAGGCGCAATTTGCACTTGAGTGACAATTTGCTGCGGGAGGTCAGTAGGGAGTGGAGCCTGCCGAGAGCGAAGGCGGCGCGCGAACGCGCCGACCTTATGTGCACTCCGAAACTAAGACGGTCATCGAGAATGACCCCTAAGTATTTGGCTTGCTTATCCCAAGGGATCGGCTTGCCATACATAGTGATCGGGCTGGGGAGGGGGGGGAGGTGAATTCGCGGTTTCCTGAAGAGAACCGCCTGACTCTTATCGGGGTTGACCTCGATTCTCCATTTCCGGAACCAATCGCCTAAGGCTTTTGCGGATTTTTGGAGAGTGCGAGCGATAGAGACCTGACTGTGACCCGTATAGTAAATAGCGGTGTCGTCGGCGAAAAGAGCCAACTGAGCCGATTTACTTTTGGGAATGTCACTGGTGAACAGGGTGAATATGAGGGGGGATAGAACGCCACCCTGGGGGACTCCGGCACGGACCGGGTGGGGGGGAGAGAGTGCGCCGTCGATGCGATAGCGGAAGGTACGACTCGACAGATAGTCTCGTAAGATGAGCACGAGACGGTCTGGCACACCTAGCTGGTAGAGCTTATATAATAAGCCATTATGCCAGACCTTGTCGAATGCTTTCGCAATGTCGAAGAATAGAGCACCTGTTGGCGCACCGCGCTGGAAGCCAGCGCTAATGTGCTCAACGATGCGGTGGACCTGATGGACGCACGAGTGTTTAGCTCGAAAACCAAACTGCTCGTTGGGAATGAGGCTCTTTGATTCGGCAAAATCCCTGAGACGCTTATAAATAAGTCTCTCATAGATTTTGCCGAAAACATTGAGCAAGCTGATGGGTCGGTAACTGGAGGGCTCAGACTTGGGTTTGCCTGGCTTGGGGATACCTATGACCGTGGCTTCTTTCCACGCTTGGGGGAAGATGTTGTTACTCAGAGCGCCATTGAAGATAGCGGTCATGAGCAAAATGAGGGGGGCGGGGAGGAGTTGGTACACCTTGTTGGTGATGCCGTCCGAACCGGGGGCTTTGCGGGGTTGGAGCCCTTTTATGATGTCTTGCACTTCGTCAGGAGTGACCGGAGGCAGAGGATCATCAGGGTCTTCGACTGGTGGGAGGGAGGCTCTACGTTCGACCTCAGCGTTCACCTTGTCGAGGTGCGCTTGATCTACTGGTTGAGAGCTGGGAGAGCATTGGGACTCTAAACTGGCGGCGAGGCATTCGGCCTTTTCGGTGTTGTCAAAGGCGATGGTCTTATCGGGGCGTACGAGAGGAGGCATAGAGGCCTCTTCGGGGGAGCGAAGCTTCCTCTGAAGCTGCCAGAAGGCTTTGTGAGTGGGTTCCAGTTCGCCGAGCAACTTGTCCCATCCCTCGGAACGCAGCTCCGTTGTGCGTTTCTTTACAGCACGCTGTAAATAGCGCATGTGGGCTTTGTTCGCGTCACAGGGAAAAGAGTCATAGGCACGGATGGACGCGTTCTTCTCGGTTATCAGATCACGTACGTCAGCCGGTAATTTCCAGCGATGGTCTTCCATCACTGGAACTTCCCGTGAGCAATCCGTCAATACGGATTGAACGTGTTCTGTAAACGAGGCGATCGCGCCCGTCGTGTCCGCGACTGAGACAATTTGATCGGGAATGGAATCCAGGTGGGGTGACGTGGTGGATTTCAGCTTTTCGCTTACTTTCCTCCAGTCAGTCACTACTTTGGTCTGAGGGGGCTGATTGGGATCACGGGGGCCCGAATAGGGGGCTAGGTGAATAATGACTGGTCGGTGGTCAGAGTTGAGCTCTTGATGCGTCTCGATAGATTGCAAACGGAGGTTTACATTCTTGAGCAGCGCTATGTCGAGCACGTCTGGAAGGTGGTTTGGATTACCCGGGTAATGGGTAGGACGCATCGGAGCGATGACATCGAAATTAAGGGTGGAGCTTAGGTTGAACAGGAATCTCCCTCTGGTAGAGGTCGTGTTACTGTTCCAGGCGGGATGTTTGGCATTGAGGTCCCCCGCCATGATGACGGAGTCACTCATACCAAAGAGGGCAGTGAAGTCGTTGGTGAGAGAGATGGTATCCTCTGCACCAGTGCAGGGCGGGATATAAGCAGAGATGATTGATATAGATTGATGACCAGTCATGCCAAGCCGACAGATAGAGACCTCCAGGTGAGAGAGTAGAGGAGGAGGGTCTATTGGGGAGCAATGAAGGGACTTTTTGAAATAAATAAGGGTACCACCATTGTGACATCGAGACCTGTCGTTGCGAACTAGTTTATAGTTGGCAATGTTCGGGTTTCGATTATGGGGCTTTAGGAAGGTTTCCTGAACTAAGAGGATGTCAAGCTGATGATCGCGGAGGAAGGTGGCGATCTCATTACGCTGACTAGAAATGCCATTGGCATTGAAGAAGCCTAGCTTAAGGGATCGGGGTTTATTTACGCTTATTCTTTGTTGATCCATTGGGAGCAATTAGAATTTAAGAGTTGCGAGGACTTGCGTAATCTCGGGATACGCATTGAAAATCTCGGCAATACGCCGAGGATTGCCTTGGCAGGCTTGGATTTCGGCTGCCATAGCGTTAGCAGGGGCGATGAATGATGCGTAAGCACCGATTATCACCTCCATGCTGTTTGGCTGAGGGCCAGGGACGAGCGTTTGGGGGAACCTACTGGGGCCAGAGGGAGTGGTAGCAGGTTGAACTATCATAGCGGCAGCTGAGGCCGAGGGGGCTACTGGGGCTGCGGGGGCTACTGGTGGCGGTGGGATGGAGACTGCCATCAGTGCAGGGAGGGTCGGGGATTGGGAGGGCACCGAAGCTGCGGGAGCTTTCTGGTGGAAGAGATTGGCCCAGGGCGAGGGTCTCTGAGGACTGAGCCGTTCGGGCATTTGTGAAGATGGGATCTTCACAGAGGGGCTCTCTCTTTGTTGGCGGTCGCTTGCGCGCTTGGCCAGTTTGGGAGAGGGGGCTTTAGGGGCTTTGGGGCAACCCCGGTAGTTAGCCGGGTGCCCGGATTGACCGCAGAGTACGCAGCTCGGCGGCTCTGTGCACAGAGTGCGGTCTTTGGGACGGGAGCAGTCAGCTGTTCCGTGATTTCCTAGACACTTGACGCATCTAGGTGTCGCGTAACAGTGAGATTGGGCGTGGCCATATAGCTGGCACCTATGACATTGTCCAATCAGGTTGGACTTTCGGGGCTTCTCGATAGAGATGCCCGAGAGGGAGCAGACGGACTTCACCTTGAAAATAGGGTGATGTCCGTCTGTGGGGTCGCATACGACAAGGACCATGTCGTAAACTAGGTCTGTCCTCGCTTTGTGCAAGCGATGGACGGCGGAAACAGGGATGCCTTGTGAAGCAAGGTCTTCTTTGATCTCCTCAGTGGAGATTTCTTTCGGCACGTGCCTAATTATGACGCGGGTGGGGATTTCCTCCGGGAGGGAGTAGGTATGGAATGAATAATTCCGTACCTGCAGAAGGCGGGTGAATTCCCTGTAGTCCGAGGACGAGGGAACCGAGACTTTAATACCCTGTTGGGTGGACCTAGCGTTTGTGTAGTTGATCTTACGATCAACACACATTTTGGAGATTTCTGTCCATTTGGACTTCTCCTGAATGTAGATAGGGGGCGGGGGGCGTTGCTTCTTTTTGATAGAAGCTGGTGGGTTTGCACTAGGGCATGAGGCAGGGACGGCCTGAGAAGCGGCGGGAGATGATGCGGTGGGTGAGGCGGGGGGAGGGGTGGGGGGGAGGGGAGATGGGGAAGGCGCTAGGCTTTTCTTAGCCTTGGAAGCGTGGGAAGAGGAGCCCTTCTTTCTTTTACCTCCCTTTCCGACAACTTGATAGTCGTCTTCGGAGGAGGAAGAGTCAGAGGGGGTTTCGTCAGGGTCGGGTTGAGGTATGGACGTGTCCATAGCCTCGGGTTGGGAGGGTGGTAAGGAGTCCATTGACTCCGGGACAATGGCGGCTTTGACGATGGGTGCCGACAGGGGGGCTGCGGCGACCTTAGTCGATTCGGAAACACTGGCGGAACCCTTTGTCGGGACGGACAAAGGCGCCGGTGTTTCCGAGACAGTCGGGGTTTCAAAAACGTCACTGAAATCAGCGACGGAGTCGGTGGAGGGGGAGGGAGCTAGGCGATATGCCAACAGCTGAGGACCGTACTTCGCCTTGAAGGACGGATCCTTAAAAAGGACCTCCTTGACGAACGCTATAATAACAGCGTCCATGGCGGTCTAGGAGAGGGAAAGGGGACTACGCATAGAGGCGTAAGAAACCTAATTACCTAACCCCGGGTGGGAGTGCCCGGGTGTGTGATCCTACCCTCCCTGTCGGGTGAAGACAGGGAGGTGAGTACCTAGGGTGAGCCCTAAGCTTGAATCCCGTCGCTAATCTTATTGCGCGAACGGGTTCCTAACCGGTCTAGTGAAATGGGTGTAGAGACACCCAGACCGGTCCTAGTACGAAGGGGTTGACACACCCAACCGTACTAGGTGCAAAGCTGTGGACGAATGCAAGATTAGTGACGAAGCTAGACTTGACTAGGAGATCCCCCAAGGCCAAGGTTCTAGCTCCCGACTCCAATTGACTGCCTCACCCTGAAGGGGTCAGGCTGGTGGATTGGGGCACCACCCACTTGGCTTCGTTAACACCGTGAGGTTTCCGCCAAGGACCACGAAACTGTGGTTTTACCCTGAAGGGGCCACAACAAGCGACGAAACGTTTTTGACGATATTTCCGAAGAAACAATTCTAACAACAGTGCCTTGAAAAAGACAGCTGTTGATAGAAGTCGGTCGTAGTCGGGGACTACGGAGCTCGTTACGGCAAGCGTAACGAGGCCGGGCGGCGAGAGCGGTGAGTCACGATGCAGCGGGCGGGGAGCGGCACGTCCGTTCACGGCGAGCGTCGAGCGGCGAGTGTCTTTTCTGCCTCTCTCTGCCCGTCGGAGTACAAACTCGTCCTTTTTATACGCGCACCGCGTAGCTGTGTCAGTGGGAGGGGTACACCGCAAACGAAACGAATTCACAAAACGCGCAAGCGCGCGCGCGCCCGCTTGCTCTCCACGAGTACACTGCAACACGGATACGGGGTGGGTAGAGATTCAGCAGAATTTTTTTTTTTTCGCAATAATTTTATGAAACTATGAACGTAGGTACCTAATTATAGTGAAAACCAACCAATACGATATTCACTTATTTTCCTTTTCCCGCATAGTCTAAGAGGGTGGGTATATTGTATGCACATTGCTATAGAGATAATATTGGTAGGTGGTAGTAGTAGTAGTATACTAGTAAGTAAGTGAGTAAGTAAGTAAGTGAGTAAATAATATGTATGTATGTATGTATGTATAGGTTTATAGGCAGCTCTATTTATTTAACTATCTTTTTATTTCGTACCTACCTACCTACCTACCTAGATAGATAGATAGATAGGTAGGTAGGTAGGTAGGTAGGTAGGTAGGTAGGTAGGTAGGTAGGTAGGTAGGTAGGTAGATAGATAGGTAGGTAGGTAGGTAGGTAGGTAGGTAGATAGGTTATAGGCCTACTTACTTAATAGGTATTTTACGAGTTATTTCGTATATGTCATGTGTGCATACGGGCGTATGTTATTATTATTAATTTACAACGTTTTGACTCGTCTGTGTTACAGAAACGAATATTGTTCATATTCATGATAGTATTGTTAGCCCTGAAAAGGGCTTTTTGGTGTGGTGAGCGCATGCACGCGCGCTAAGCATCTCGGTGCCGCCGTCCGTGGTTTCTTCAGTTGCTTTCTTGCTGCAGTTCTGATGAATCGTTGGTCGGACGAGCTCGAGACACGTCGAGCGCGTTTCGCACCCTCCTTCCCGAGGACGATAGACGCGTACGTACTGCGTGCGCGCGGTTGGACGATGATGAAAACAAACAACGCACAAAGCACGCGCGCGCCTCTCTCTACTACAGTGTATTATTCTATACAAACAAAACACATTATTTATGTATGCACGTACATAAACACACACACGCAGTAGGTAAGACGCGCACGCACATTTGTCACTATCACTCATCAGCTGCTGTTGTTGTTGTTGTTCTTCTAGTAGCGTGTTGTAATTGATGGTGGTCTGCAATGGTCGGGCCGACTCTGCGCCGCGCTGTCGTCGTCGTCGTCGCCGTCGCCGGTGTAACGCGAACGCGACCGTAGCTTACTTCTTAGCGGCGGACGCTTTCTTGGCTCCCGGCTTAGACTTGGGTGTAGCCGCGGCCTTCTTGGGTTTAGGCGCTTTGGGTTTCTTGGTCGGCGGCTTCGCTGTCTTCTTAGCTTTGGGGGCGGCGCCTCCCTTCGCCTTGGCGGGGGCGGCGGCCTTCTTGGGTGCCGGCTTCTTCTTAGCGGCGGCGGCCTTCTTGTCCTTGGCGGCGGCGGCGGCGGCCGATGCTTTGGACTTTGAGGGCGAGCCGGAGGCGGCAGAGGCGGCCGCGGCGGCGGCTGCTGCCTTCTTGGTCTTGGCGCCGGCCGCAGAGGCGGTCGCCTTCTTGGCCTTCGCGGCGGAGGCGGCGGGCGCCTTGCCGGCGGCCTTGCCAGCTGCGCCGGCGGGTTTCTTGGACGCGGCCGATTTCGACTCGAGCTTGAAGGAACCGGAGGCACCCTTGCCCTTGGTCTGGATCAGCGCGCCAGATTCGACGGCGCTCTTCAGGTATTTCCTGATGAACGGAGCCAATTTCTCCGCGTCGACCTTGTACTGCGCGGCGATGTACTTCTTGATCGCCTGCAGGGAAGATCCGCTGCGCTCCTTCATCTCCTTGATGGCGTTGGTGACCATCTCAGATGTTTTGGGATGGGTAGGCTTCGCCTTCGGTTTCTTCGCGGCACCGGCGCCGCCGGCCTGTCTCGCCTGCTTCTTCGCTGGTGTAGCGGGCGCTGGAGCCTCGGTAGCAACTGCGGTGTCTGCCATTTTATTAGATTATTGCTTGAGAGTTCACACACACTGATGATAATAATATAAGAGAGAGACTTAGATGTCGCCACTTATAGGTTTCACGAGTTTCGTACACGTACGCCTAAGCACGACGAAACTTTACCGTAACGAGCGCCGTGATGTCGCGGGACGTTTTCTCGTATGAACGCTTGAAAGTTTTCACTAACACGTATCTAATAAAATAAATAAAAAGAATGGTTAACGGCCCTTAGTGCGACGTAGTGTTACAGTTTCGGATAGGTCATGAAGTTGACGATGCCGGTGTGCGAGTTCGGGGAGCGTGAGGCGGTCGTTCAGCCGGTGGCGGTGTTTTATTTTGACGACTGCGTACGAAGCGTAGGTCGGGTCGTGTTCAAAACGTTATTTTCTCTATAAAAGTGATAGTTGGTGGCGATAAACGTCGACGCGTCAACTAGGAGGATATCGAGCTTGTCTGGTAACAGGACTCCGTCGATATCACACAGTCTCGCGAAGGTATTATCGACCTAAAAGTGAACCGTCGTAAAACACCGCGAGCGCCGAACCGCTAGGGACGGACGAGTCCGTCCAGGACGTGCAACCTATTAATATAGTGATATTAAAAGGCGAGAGTGCCCTTAGACGAGTTGACAGTGTACAGATCGGTACAATCGCATAAGAAAGCGTATTAAACAATGTGTAATTAATAGCCAACAGACACCGTGGTCGCAGCCGCGTCCGCGTACTCGGGCGCGGGCGCGCCTGCTGTCCCCCGTCGTCCGTGCGTGGCTCTATACTCTCTTCACACACAGTAAGTAAGTACCTAGGCTGCCCGTGATACAGCTACGTATATAATGAAATGATACGCGAAATAACATAAATAACATACAAAAAAAAAAAAAAGCCCTCATTACATGCGAGAGCGAAGTTGCAATAATAATAATAATAATAACAACACTACATCCACATAATTTTCTTATACTTACAAACTGCACGCGCACCGAGCGGCGATCAAACGAATAGGTAGGTAGGTAGGTAGGTAGGTAGGTAGGTAGGTAGGTAGGTAGGTAGATAGATAGATAGATAGATATCATAGATGTTCTACACAACAAACAAACAACGTACATAAGTAGGTAAGTATTGAATATTATGGTCTACTAATGTTTTGTTTTTATTTTCCAATTCCAGTATACAGACCTACACCTCAGTGGGGCGGCGATGGGCTTTTCACGCGTAGTACAAACGTCAACTTAGCGCGTGTAGTATGTACTTACGTACATTAAGCAAGGGCATTACTATGTCGTGTAGTAGTAGAAGTAGTAGTATTTCAATTTTAAGCTAACAATACTTAACACCGATTTTGTTTCATTCATATTCACCCCCTCTCGTAGAGGTAACTCTCCCTAACAATCACCAAAACCTAAGTAGGTACGTATTACACTGTGAGTAGTAATGAAACACTCGCAGTAAGTAAGTAAGTATGTATGTATGTTGTATGTATGTCCGGTGGTGGTAGTTGCTTGCGTACATCTGAGTAGTAAGTAAGTAAGTAAGTAAGTAGGTAGGTAGGTAGGTAGGTAGGATGTATACGTATGTAGAGGTACGTTTTTTAGACAATTCCGGTAAAGAAACATACTTAATAGTATCGAATCATATGCGGCCCTGAAAAGGGCCTTTTTTTTTAAGTGCGCGTCTATATACGCATGGTCGAACGGTAATGATTATGTCCACAACGAACACAACACACACACACGTCCACCACGGTATGCAGAGCTGGTTGCGCAGGCAACACGTACACGCGGGGCGTGCAGGTGTTTAACCGCCGAAACCGTACAGGGTGCGACCCTGGCGCTTCAGAGCGTAGACGACGTCCATGGCGGTGACGGTCTTCCTCTTGGCGTGCTCGGTGTAGGTGACAGCGTCGCGAATGACGTTCTCTAGGAACACTTTAAGCACACCGCGAGTCTCTTCGTAGATCAGACCGGAGATACGTTTCACGCCGCCTCTGCGAGCCAGACGACGGATGGCGGGCTTCGTGATACCTTGGATGTTATCACGAAGTACCTTCCTGTGGCGCTTGGCTCCTCCTTTTCCCAGACCCTTTCCTCCCTTACCGCGACCGGTCATCTTCTTTACAGTGGTGTTTCAAAAATCACGATGATAATAATAACAGCACGGGTGCGCGCACACGAACGACGCGAGCGGGCGACTGACTGATGTATTTTTTAAACCGCGCCGCCGTCTTATATTTATACTGTGCGCGGAGCTCAGCGGGCGGGGGGACAGAAACGGGAGGTGCGCGGGGCGAGGCGAGCCGACGCTCGTCGCTGGTTGGTCGGTAGGTAGAGGACGATGTCTCTCAGTCAGTTGTTTCGTAAAACAGAACTTATGTACTAAACTAAACTTATTATAAATGATGTTAAATCCAAAATTTTAGTTCCAATACCTATAAAATAGGTATATATATTATAATAATAATAATATTTATCTACTCCAAACTTTGTGTAACTCGATAGAACGATCGTAGCTGATGATGATGATAGATTATAGACTATTCCCTTCTATCATAATAATAATAATGTAATTTTTATAGGTATGAAACCATAAGAAAATATAAGTAAGTACCTAAGTAAGTAAGTAAGTAGGTAGGTAGGTAGGTAGGTAGGTAGGTAGGTAGGTATGTATGTATGTAAGTAAGTAAGTAAGTAAGTAAGTCCCTAGTACACCAAAGTATACAGTTTTGACGTATGTAAGGCATCATCTGTTGTAAGTATGTAGGTACTTCTCTGATTTTATTAATTGTAATGTAAATTATAATACTTAATATAGGTGTTTTTTGCTTATGTGGATCATAGTGTGTGTGTGTGTGTGTTTTAGGTAGGTAGGTAACGTTTTTAGTGACGTCTGTTATAAAGAAACATTTAATAATCTGATACATATGTGGCCCTGAAAAGGGCCTTTTATGTTAACGCACAGCCACAGCCACAGACACGGTGCACTGCACGAAGGCAGTCAACGTGCCGTAGGGCGATGTGTATTGCGTGACGTCACCAGTTTAAGCGCGTTCGCCTCTGATCCTGCGCGCCAACTGGATGTCCTTGGGCATGATGGTGACGCGCTTCGCGTGAATCGCGCACAAGTTGGTGTCTTCGAAGAGACCGACGAGGTAAGCTTCGCTAGCCTCCTGCAGCGCCATAACAGCGGAGCTCTGGAAACGGAGATCGGTCTTGAAGTCCTGTGCGATCTCACGCACGAGACGCTGGAACGGAAGCTTGCGGATCAGCAGTTCGGTACTCTTCTGGTAGCGACGAATCTCACGGAGGGCCACAGTGCCGGGCCTGTAGCGATGGGGTTTCTTAACGCCACCGGTGGCCGGTGCGCTCTTGCGCGCAGCCTTGGTGGCGAGCTGTTTCCTCGGGGCCTTACCACCGGTGGATTTACGAGCGGTCTGCTTAGTACGCGCCATTGTAAACACGGAACGAGAGGGAGGGAAACAATAAAAATCAACTGAAAATACTATAGATACACGCAACAGACGCGCGCGGACCTATTCACTTCGAACGTACGAGAGAGAATAAAAACGTAAAGCGCGCGTTCGGAGTATTTATACTGTAGCAACGTAGCGGCGGTCAGGAGCGAACGAGTGAGCGCGCGCGCGCGCCCGCCAGAGGGCGCGCCATCTTTAGTACAACGAGTTAGCTATTCATCATCTGCCTAGCCTTTTCCCAACTATGTTGGGGTCGGCTTCCAGTCTAACCGGATGCAGCTGAATACCAGTATTTTACATGGAGCGACTGCCTATCTGACCTCCACAACCCAGTTACTGGGTAATACGATACCCCTTGGTAAGACTGGTTGTCAGACAACGAGTTAGCTATTATAATAATTATTGTTTATTTATTACAATTTTAATATTTTTAAAACCTACCTTTAAGTGACTGCATCACTTTTATGAAAACAAACCAACCTAACGGTGTGGGGGAAAAAAAAAAAAGAATAAGAAAGAAAAAATATAATATATATAAATATTGTCGTCTTCTAATGTATTGAGAAACTACGTAGGTACTTTTTGAGTTAATAAATATTATGTTTAAACGATGTGGAACTTCAGAACAGTTTCACTCATGTACTATGTACTTGCATTGCATCATCTCAATACGCTATCGTTTACGCGGGAAGTTTTCTGTGCATGTTGTATTATTTGTTGAGACGCATTTGCAAAGTTAGTTAGTTAGTTATGTATGTATGTATGTATGTATGTATGTAGGTAGGTAGGTAGGTAGGTAGGTAATGCCTGACAAGTCTTCATTCATTGCGTCATTTTGATAGGTACTTACAAATTTTCTTAGTACATAATATATTATATACCTATTATCTACTTACTTACCTACCTACCTATCTATCTATGTGTGTGTGTGTGTGTGTGTGTGTGTGTGTACGTAAGTATGCTAATATTAAGTAAGTAAGTAAGTAAGTAAGTAAGTAAGTATGCATGCATGCATGCATGTATCTATCTATGTAGGTCTGTATGTAAGTAGTAACGTTTTGACTGTATTCAAATTTAAAGAAACGTGAATTTATCACATGAACATATTTGTGGCCCTGAAAAGGGCCTTTTGGTTTCACTCCTGCCATCCCACGGTGTGCGTGCGCGTCCAGACGTTTGTCGTGGTTTTTTGCTCGTAGCACGTGCATCATGCGCGTCTCGTACGTAGTACATACATGACACACACAGCACAGGTAGGTGTGTACCTATGTGTACATGTATGTATGCACAATACGATGACACTAACACAATTAACACGCACCACAGTCAACAAGACAGACGAACAAGCGCACTGGGTTTAACACTGTACACAGACACGAGGCGGCGTTGAGACGGAGCGCGTCGGCGGCGGCGGCTCTTGGTAGCCGCCTACCGGCAGACCGCTCACTTGGAGCTGGTGTATTTGGTGACGGCCTTGGTGCCTTCACTGACGGCGTGCTTGGCGAGCTCGCCGGGCAGCAGGAGCCTGACGGACGTCTGCACCTCCCTGGACGTGATGGTCGATCTCTTGTTGTAGTGGGCGAGACGGGAAGCTTCGGCGGCGATACGCTCGAAGATGTCGTTCACGAACGAGTTCATGATGGACATAGCCTTGCTGGAGATACCGGTGTCGGGGTGCACCTGCTTCAACACCTTGTAGATGTAGATGGCGTAACTCTCCTTCCTCTTGTGCTTCTTCTTCTTCTTGTCGGTCTTAGAGATGTTCTTCTGGGCTTTGCCAGACTTCTTGGCGGCTTTACCACTTGTCTTGGGCGGCATTATGAAATTTGTCGAGTACACGTGCTACCGAAACGGAGTTCAGTCGCAGTATAAAAACGTTTGTATTATGAACAGTTGTATTTATATGGGCGCTCGCGGCTCACAGTTGCGGCGAGCGGTGAGAAATTCGACGCAGCGGCGGACCAATCACAACGCCCCTAAGCCAGAGTGTAGATCGAGCGCGGGGAGAGGGGATGCCCGGGAGGGAGGCGAAGGGAGCGGGGTGACGGTTCGCTTGTGTTCGTTCGTTCGTCCGTCAGTAATAATAAAATAAATAAATAAAATGAATTCATGAAAACAACAAAATATGTAGGTACCTATTCTAATCTAGGTTAATAATAAATCAAATATTACTAACTTAATACAAAGTTAATATGTAAGTAAGTAAGTATGTAAGTAAGTAAGTAATAAATTATTTTCATGATGCATTTGATTATGATTTAATAACATGGGTAGTATAAAATTATTATCATCATCTACAACAGTAATGTTCTGTATTGTTTCATTAAGTAGGTACGTAAACAAACATTTATCTATCTATCTATCTATCTATCGTGATGATGACTGTATGAAACACCACCGCGGCAGCCAAAATAATTTCTCTTAAGTATACTTACTCAGGTACATACCGTCAGCATTTTGTACTGCTCATAGTTATACTGTACCTACATAATAAACTCATCATGAGGAGAGGAGAGTCAAACAATAATATTATGTGTGTGCGCTGTGCGCGTACGAGTGCGTGAGGGAGGTAGGTAGGTAGGTAGGTAGATAGATGGGTAAGTACGTTTTTGTTTGACGACAACACCGTTAAAGAAACTGTCCTTGTTATAATATATTTGACGAATCATATTGTGGCCCTGAAAAGGGCCTTTTGTTTTGAATGCATACGAGCGGAGAGCATCGCGCAACCGACATAATAGATATATAGGCATAAATATTATATCGAAGTACGCGTGCGGGGCCACTCGCACGAAGCACCACGTTCAGACACGTCGCGGCACCACGTTTAAGCCTTCTTCTCGGTCTTCTTGGGCAGTAGCACGGCCTGGATGTTCGGCAGCACACCACCTTGAGCGATCGTCACACCGGAGAGCAGCTTGTTCAACTCCTCGTCGTTGCGGATGGCCAGTTGAAGATGACGCGGGATGATCCTGGTCTTCTTGTTGTCTCTCGCGGCGTTGCCGGCCAACTCGAGGACCTCAGCAGCCAGGTACTCCATCACGGCGGCCAAGTAGACGGGAGCGCCGGCACCCACGCGCTCGGCGTAGTTTCCGTTACGCAGCAGCCTGTGGATACGACCCACAGGGAACTGGAGACCAGCACGGTTGGAACGGGACTTTGCCTTTCCCTTCACCTTGCCACCTTTACCGCGACCAGACATAATTGAAGGATTTGTTTATATAACAACTCACGAAAACAACGAAACACGCGTACAACAGTGCGCGCGCCGAAAGAATCTAGTTATAAATGCCCGTCGGAGTACAAACTCGTCCTTTTTATACGCGCACCGCGTAGCTGTGTCAGTGGGAGGGGTACACCGCAAACGAAACGAATTCACAAAACGCGCAAGCGCGCGCGCGCCCGCTTGCTCTCCACGAGTACACTGCAACACGGATACGGGGTGGGTAGAGATTCAGCAGAATTTTTTTTTTTTCGCAATAATTTTATGAAACTATGAACGTAGGTACCTAATTATAGTGAAAACCAACCAATACGATATTCACTTATTTTCCTTTTCCCGCATAGTCTAAGAGGGTGGGTATATTGTATGCACATTGCTATAGAGATAATATTGGTAGGTGGTAGTAGTAGTAGTATACTAGTAAGTAAGTGAGTAAGTAAGTAAGTGAGTAAATAATATGTATGTATGTATGTATGTATAGGTTTATAGGCAGCTCTATTTATTTAACTATCTTTTTATTTCGTACCTACCTACCTACCTACCTAGATAGATAGATAGATAGGTAGGTAGGTAGGTAGGTAGGTAGGTAGGTAGGTAGGTAGGTAGGTAGGTAGGTAGGTAGATAGATAGGTAGGTAGGTAGGTAGGTAGGTAGGTAGATAGGTTATAGGCCTACTTACTTAATAGGTATTTTACGAGTTATTTCGTATATGTCATGTGTGCATACGGGCGTATGTTATTATTATTAATTTACAACGTTTTGACTCGTCTGTGTTACAGAAACGAATATTGTTCATATTCATGATAGTATTGTTAGCCCTGAAAAGGGCTTTTTGGTGTGGTGAGCGCATGCACGCGCGCTAAGCATCTCGGTGCCGCCGTCCGTGGTTTCTTCAGTTGCTTTCTTGCTGCAGTTCTGATGAATCGTTGGTCGGACGAGCTCGAGACACGTCGAGCGCGTTTCGCACCCTCCTTCCCGAGGACGATAGACGCGTACGTACTGCGTGCGCGCGGTTGGACGATGATGAAAACAAACAACGCACAAAGCACGCGCGCGCCTCTCTCTACTACAGTGTATTATTCTATACAAACAAAACACATTATTTATGTATGCACGTACATAAACACACACACGCAGTAGGTAAGACGCGCACGCACATTTGTCACTATCACTCATCAGCTGCTGTTGTTGTTGTTGTTCTTCTAGTAGCGTGTTGTAATTGATGGTGGTCTGCAATGGTCGGGCCGACTCTGCGCCGCGCTGTCGTCGTCGTCGTCGCCGTCGCCGGTGTAACGCGAACGCGACCGTAGCTTACTTCTTAGCGGCGGACGCTTTCTTGGCTCCCGGCTTAGACTTGGGTGTAGCCGCGGCCTTCTTGGGTTTAGGCGCTTTGGGTTTCTTGGTCGGCGGCTTCGCTGTCTTCTTAGCTTTGGGGGCGGCGCCTCCCTTCGCCTTGGCGGGGGCGGCGGCCTTCTTGGGTGCCGGCTTCTTCTTAGCGGCGGCGGCCTTCTTGTCCTTGGCGGCGGCGGCGGCGGCCGATGCTTTGGACTTTGAGGGCGAGCCGGAGGCGGCAGAGGCGGCCGCGGCGGCGGCTGCTGCCTTCTTGGTCTTGGCGCCGGCCGCAGAGGCGGTCGCCTTCTTGGCCTTCGCGGCGGAGGCGGCGGGCGCCTTGCCGGCGGCCTTGCCAGCTGCGCCGGCGGGTTTCTTGGACGCGGCCGATTTCGACTCGAGCTTGAAGGAACCGGAGGCACCCTTGCCCTTGGTCTGGATCAGCGCGCCAGATTCGACGGCGCTCTTCAGGTATTTCCTGATGAACGGAGCCAATTTCTCCGCGTCGACCTTGTACTGCGCGGCGATGTACTTCTTGATCGCCTGCAGGGAAGATCCGCTGCGCTCCTTCATCTCCTTGATGGCGTTGGTGACCATCTCAGATGTTTTGGGATGGGTAGGCTTCGCCTTCGGTTTCTTCGCGGCACCGGCGCCGCCGGCCTGTCTCGCCTGCTTCTTCGCTGGTGTAGCGGGCGCTGGAGCCTCGGTAGCAACTGCGGTGTCTGCCATTTTATTAGATTATTGCTTGAGAGTTCACACACACTGATGATAATAATATAAGAGAGAGACTTAGATGTCGCCACTTATAGGTTTCACGAGTTTCGTACACGTACGCCTAAGCACGACGAAACTTTACCGTAACGAGCGCCGTGATGTCGCGGGACGTTTTCTCGTATGAACGCTTGAAAGTTTTCACTAACACGTATCTAATAAAATAAATAAAAAGAATGGTTAACGGCCCTTAGTGCGACGTAGTGTTACAGTTTCGGATAGGTCATGAAGTTGACGATGCCGGTGTGCGAGTTCGGGGAGCGTGAGGCGGTCGTTCAGCCGGTGGCGGTGTTTTATTTTGACGACTGCGTACGAAGCGTAGGTCGGGTCGTGTTCAAAACGTTATTTTCTCTATAAAAGTGATAGTTGGTGGCGATAAACGTCGACGCGTCAACTAGGAGGATATCGAGCTTGTCTGGTAACAGGACTCCGTCGATATCACACAGTCTCGCGAAGGTATTATCGACCTAAAAGTGAACCGTCGTAAAACACCGCGAGCGCCGAACCGCTAGGGACGGACGAGTCCGTCCAGGACGTGCAACCTATTAATATAGTGATATTAAAAGGCGAGAGTGCCCTTAGACGAGTTGACAGTGTACAGATCGGTACAATCGCATAAGAAAGCGTATTAAACAATGTGTAATTAATAGCCAACAGACACCGTGGTCGCAGCCGCGTCCGCGTACTCGGGCGCGGGCGCGCCTGCTGTCCCCCGTCGTCCGTGCGTGGCTCTATACTCTCTTCACACACAGTAAGTAAGTACCTAGGCTGCCCGTGATACAGCTACGTATATAATGAAATGATACGCGAAATAACATAAATAACATACAAAAAAAAAAAAAAGCCCTCATTACATGCGAGAGCGAAGTTGCAATAATAATAATAATAATAACAACACTACATCCACATAATTTTCTTATACTTACAAACTGCACGCGCACCGAGCGGCGATCAAACGAATAGGTAGGTAGGTAGGTAGGTAGGTAGGTAGGTAGGTAGGTAGGTAGGTAGATAGATAGATAGATAGATATCATAGATGTTCTACACAACAAACAAACAACGTACATAAGTAGGTAAGTATTGAATATTATGGTCTACTAATGTTTTGTTTTTATTTTCCAATT
>CAKAJR010000025.1:0-56689 GCA_916614155.1 Mesoligia furuncula
TGTCAAATTTAAATCGTAACAAAAATTTTTGAACGAATGAATGACAAATCAAAATAATGTTACCATATAATTAATTTTTGATAATATGTTACTGACCACTAATATTTGTGGAGAAATTGATTCCAATAGCTGATGATGAAAGGATTCCATGGAAACTGTGCATATTCATTATTTTGTGTTGATTTATTATTCAGACTGCTAAGAGAATAAAAATATACCGACACCCTTTTGTCTTAAGGCTTAAACTTAACATTTTGAACACAATAGATTTATGCATTACTGTACTAGGAATTTCACTACTCTATTATGATAATAAAAATATACCGACACCCTTTTGTCATAGGGCTTAAACTTAACATTTTGAACACAATAGATTTATGCATTACGGTACTAGGAATTTCACTATTCTATTATGATAAGTAATAAAAATATACCGACACCCTTTTGTCTTAAGGCTTAAACTTAACATTTTGAACACAATAGATTTATGCATTACTGTACTAGGAATTTCACTATTCTATTATACTGATGCCAGGTGTGCGCCGGTGCCGGAGCTGAAACCCTTTTGTTTATTGGACTACCGATCAATGCCGATTGGTTTAATAAATATTGTTTTGTAACCAAAATTAAATGTTTTAAGTCACTTCTGTTTTGCTTTCGTTATGAACAGACGTACCCTCCGTGCTCTCCCTTTCGATAGTTCTCTTGCCTTTGTATTTTGACCCTTGCTTTCTTTCTGGACCTCTGATTTGCCCCGTGACTAGGGTCAACTCATCTAATTCTGTGACAAAACAGAATGTGGAAAAAAAACGGGTTAAACTTTAAAAAAAATATTTTTATTTTTAATAGGAACATTAATCAGTCTTCTATTTATCATATGAGCAAGTGTAATCTTAAGACATATGAATTAACTCAGCGTAAAATGAGCTTAATCAAACCGCGATGACTTGTCTAATTCTGCGACAAACATCATAATTCGGTGATAGTACTTCTCTAATTCTGTTATAACCGAATTATGTGAGTATTTATTATTTTTTAACACAAAAGTAACAAAAAATAAAATTAATAAAAAATATTAACATATTGAAAGTACACACATCAAAAGTGTCTAGGGATCAAGCATTTTTATGCGGATTTCTTGAGATTGAGATGTGGCTTTGTAATAAATTTATGATTTTATAAATTTATATGGATCCTTTTTGGTGCATTTCATAATTTGAATCAGGAACTGTGAATCAAATTCGAGTAAAAGATGAAAATCAGCTGTCAATATTTTCCCTATAAAAACATACAACGCATTGAAGACATTATTAGTGCTACTGTTTCCCTACTACTGATTAAAACCAACGTTATTATGGAGCGGCGACGTCATTTAAGCAGGGAAGAAATGCTCAGAGCCGTGGGAATGATAGAAGCTGGTTCCCGGCAACGTACTGTGGCTTTAGCTCTGAATACAAGTCAGAGTGTTATCAGTCGACTTTGGACACTTTACCGAAGCACTGGTACCGTGGCTGAGCGCCATGGAGGACGGTATCGCTGCACCACACGGAGACAAGACCGATACATTCAAATCTTAACTCGAAGAGCTCCAACAATAACCGCCATGATGTTAGCCGTGAGGCTTCATCACTCTTCAGGGAACTTAATTAGCGACCAAACAGTCAGAAACCGCTTGCATGAAGTGAACCTTCATTCCCGAAGACCGCTACGGGTACCACCTATAGCAATGCACAATCGTAGGATTCGATATCAATGGGCTCTTGAACACAGAAATTGGGCAGAAGAACAATGGCGTTTCGTGTGCTTTTCTGATGAGTCTCGTTTTGGTATGAGACCGGATACAAGACGTATACGACACTGGAGAACCCCTGGACGCCAACAGCGATTAAAATCCTGCCAGGAAGTCCATCCTTATAGTGGTGGAACCATCATGGTATGGGCGGGTATTTGGATCGGCGGAAGAACTGAGTTGATTTGGATCAGAGGCAACCTCAACGCTCAAATTTATGCTGAGACGATTGTATCAGACGTCATCGTTCCTCTACAAGTGCAAATCGGTCCCTTATTTCAGTTAATGCATGATAATGCACGACCGCACACCGCAAGAGTTGTAAGACAGACTCTCGCCGCAGCTAACATCAATGTCCTGCCCTGGCCTGCTCAGTCGCCAGACTTGAACCCGATTGAGCATGCATGGGATATGCTACAGAGAAGAGCTCTGCCGAATATGGAGGGTATCCAGTCGCAAGAAGACCTTTTTTTGTTGTTGCAACGAACATGGGCGGCCATTCCACAGCGTGATTTGGATGAACTCATTTTGAGTATGCCAAACCGATGTTCTTGTGTTGTTAGTGTTCGCGGTAGAAACACGGATTATTAATTGTTTAAGTTACCCAATAAAATTTTAAAGAAAACTGTTATTTCAGTCTTTTTTTCGAACTTTTGTGTTAGTGGTTCAAATGTCAAAAATCCCTTTATTAGGAAAATGGCAAATTTCTTTATTAATGCAAAGGTGACTTGGTTTATCGTTACTGTGACAAACGAAAACACTTTATTTGATGAATCCTTAAAGAAAATTTTAATTAATATCAATCAGGAGAAAAGTTATTGCAAAAATATATGTTGATCCCTAGACACTTTTGATGTGTGTAATAATTATGTATTTATTAATCAACGAGAAACTATCAAAAGTGGGGAAAAATAAAAAACAATAATGGACTTTATAATTGTTTTTTACTCTTCACCACTGGACTCGTCAATACTACAACCATCACACATAAAAATGTCTTGGTTGTCATTTATAACTTGACTTTGACAATGGGTATGATAAGGATTAGTACAGAACGAGCATGTTATCCAGTCGGCTCCATTTTGTAACTTAACATCTTGTGAGTATAGCCCATTGCACGTACTACATCATTCGAGATGGAATATTTTGATCCCTTTGATGATTGAGAAGATATTTTGACATTTTCGTTTGTTTGTCTTCGTGATTTTGTTTTATTAATCTGCTGAAGGGATAACTGCCGCCGTATATCTTCTTTTTTGACATGTCTTACAGATACGGTTGCAGATGATGTTGTGGCAACCGGTGTTAAACACTGAGCTTTGGCAACGGTTCTCTTTTTTTGTGTTTTGGTATTTGGTTTCCACTTTGGTAATGTTAATATATCATGTATAATTATTTTATTTTTGTTTTGAGGTCTTGATACGTCGTCGGTGGTTAAAACGTTTTTTTCAGTATTGGTAATTGGTTCTAACTCGCATTCCATTTGTAAAACAAGAGGCTCATCATTTTGTGTTTGAAATTTTTCAAGAAGACTAGTACTTGAGATCGAAGGGTCGTCATTTTCTTTGACTTCTCCGTCACACAGAGGGTCATTATGTATTCCAGAGTGAGGAATTTCATCATCGTAGTCAATACTGATAGTTATTTCTTCCATTGACTATTGTCCAGTAATTAAAGGTTGATCGGATTACTTGGAAGGTGCAATAGCGTCTGGGGATACAGCATTTTTATTTAATGGATAGATTCCAGCTTTACTAAATCCTGCTCGAATATTAGTTGGTGTGAAACATTTTTCATAGACCGGTGTTAGAAATTTGTGGAAATCATATCTTGTGGGTACTAAGCTGGGATGTTTTATTTTATAATTTTGTAACTCTGCTCTCCATGCCGCTTTAAGTGGCCGAAACACTCCCACATCCAGGGGTTGTAGAATATGGCTGGTGTGAGCAGGCATCGTAAACAATATTATCTGGTGGGATTTAGCATACTCAAGCACTTTTGGACTTATATGACTTGCATGTGAATCCATAATTAAGAATACGGGTCTTGCTGGAGGAATATTTTGATCGAAAAACTTAAGCCATTCAAAGAATAAATCTGCATTTATCCAGCCCTTTGGTGACAGTCGGGTTAAACTGTTTGGCAGAGAACCATTCGATAGTTCCGGAATATTTCTTACTCCTTTGAAAATCACTAAAGGGGGAATAAAAGCCCCACCTGCGTTAACACAAGCTAGCACGGTGGTTGTAGTGCCCTTTTCAGCATACGTTCTATTGTAAACGTATTTTTTGCCTATTTTAGTTACAATCTTAGAAGCCTTGTTGACATACATAAGACCTGTTTCGTCACAATTCCATATCCTCTCTGGACAATTCATCAAGTTATGTGCAACTAATGTTGCTTCTAATTTTTCATAAAAGTCAGCTATTATTGCAGGATTTGAACAAATAGCACGGCCAGATGAAAGGTTTTCGGGAGTTCTTAAACTTAATCCATAACGTTCTTTGAAGGTTACCTACCAATTCCATCCTGCACATTTTTTGTTTGTGTTGAAGTTATGCTTGAATTTGGCTGTCTCAGCGAGCGAAAAAGCGATTTGCCGGATTTGGTTGACAGTAAGACCAAATCCAAGTTCTTGCATTTGTATAATGTATGACAATAAACTTTGTTCTAAATTTGCTGACAAAGAAAATGGTCTACCAACCTTGAGCATTTTAATTTGTGTTATGCCCTGCTTGCGTTCTTCTTTTACCCTTTCAACATTGACCTTTAAAGTACTCCACGGCACTTTATATTCTTTTGATGCCCTGTACAGACTCATTTTTGACTGCAGAATACTTTCAATTGCGGATGTCAGGGTTGTTTCATTATATTTTCTATTTTTATTTTTGCCTTCCTCCATGCCGTCTAAAACAAAAAAAATAACTCACTTAATTATGTGATAAAAAAATAACGGACTTTTTTAAAATGCTTGAAAGCGATCCTACTTTTTTACCTGAGTAAATATAAATATTTTCTTACTTAAACTACTAAGGTACACGTACTGAAAACAATTATTAATACACGAATTGAAAATAATAAAAGTTTACTTGGTTAATTCGGTGACACTGTTTTGAGTTGAAATCTTGAGAATCGTTAACTTTTTGAACCCAGGAAATAAGGTATTATGCAAAAACAAATGAAAAGTTACTAAAACCTTTATCGGTATCAAAAAGTATATGCTTTAAACAACTAATTGTCAAAGTATCATGAACTTACACTCACCTTTTCTATTTAAAATGAATTAAATAATGACAGCATAGTCGCACGCTACCGGTGAAACGTCAAACATGGCGGGCGCAATGACAAATCCCGTGATTGTTACTATCTCACTCGCACGATCTTAACAAAAATTTGTACACGAAAAGAAGCTTTATTACCATAGCTTAGGGTTCATTTTAATGTATTGGATTTTACTCCTATAACGCTGTGAAAGAGTCCAAACGGCGTATCTCCGAATTAAATGAGTCGCACAATTAGGTGAGTTTACCCTACTTTGGCTTGTGATACTGGACTCTGATAATACCTCGTGATTACTTTGGCTTGTGATTTTGGACTCTGGAAATACCTTGTGATCATTTGGTGTGTCGTACTGGACTCCGTGGTTTACTTTGTAAACACCTTGCCAGGAACTTTGTGTGTGAAGTGTGGTGAATCTTCGTAATCTTTCGGGCTGTACATGGTAAGTATCAATAGTTGTTATTATGAGCTATCTTTTACTTAATTTACTTGAGCTATCATTAATAAGAATAGAATAAAATAGTAATTACTTACCTACGTAGTATTTATATCTGGAGTAGTTATTTACTATAACTACCTTCGTAGACTAAGGATATTTGCTTTTTGCTGTCGAACTTTAAAAATTAAACCAAGTATTCAGTAGGTACAACACTCGTCACTCTCTCAAGGCCACGTTATAAATCCCTACCGCTCATTACATCGTCGACGTTGCAAGTGAAGTGACGGAAGATCGGCATCATGCGCGGCCGCGCCGCTAAAACAAGGAATGAATGGAATGAAACCCCCGCCCCCGCCCTTGTAGACCGGTCAAATGATGCGATTTAGGGGTGTCACTAAGGTCAAACAAATATGATATATATTATTTATAGAAAAAATTATATGAGGGTTTTTTATATCCAAAGAACGACACATAAGATACTTCTTGCCACATTATATTCCAAAAACAACTTACAGGAAGTCACTTTATGTTATAGTGTATTTTTGCAAGTTGGTTCTATATTTAATTGATTTTATGATGCATACAAGTCATTTTCATTTTCAAGTACCAGCGTGCAAATATCAATATTGAATGGATTTTCATTATCGCCCAATGATGAAGATGCATCGAACGATGGATCTTCATCATCGACCTCTGCCAACTGCAAGTTTTCTTCGTAGATTGGGTTCAGAAGTTCATGAACAGCTTTCGGCAGACAAATCCTTCTAGATTGTTTTTGCCGTTGCCTGTAATGTGCCATGGACACAAACGGATCCGATGATTCCAGTGCACGGTGAAAGAGGTCAATCATAGTTTTTCTCCTGTTCATTTTTCGGCAGTGATGTTCCCTATCTGAGCGCCAAAATTTATTGCGCGATTCGGCCGCTTGCTCTGAGAGCATACCGACAGGAAGAGAACATGATGTTATGATCTCTTCACCGTGGACTAAAATTTTGTGTATTGTCACAGTCATCGGATGCCAATTATATGACTGGACGTACCTTTCCGCGAGCTGGCGACAAAAATTGCCAAATTTCTTTTGCATCTATAGAATATTCGCAAGATATGGCGACAAGAATAATATGCAATCCGTCGATCAACCATGCATCAAGACCTAAAATCTCAGTAAATATGGCACGGTATTTATCTGACAGTGCTGTTCGGGCTGAATTACCATCATTTGTGGTACCTGAATTTTGTTTAACTACGTCCACCAATAATCCAATTCTGTGTCTTATTTCAGTCTGAATGCGTTTTTTTCCTTTCTTCGACAATTTGGCTTTCCCTGCTACCCTTATTGATTCTCCATTTTCGTACTGATGGATCGTTTTTATAGCTGAGATGTAACAAAAACTCGAAAATACGTATCCACGCATGGAGTGGATTGATGCCGTGTCTCATATTTTCTTTTATAGTCGGTTTTGTGTATGATAATTCTAAATCGTTAAACTGACTAGCAGTAAGCTTACAAAATGGACATCTTAACTGCGAAGACGTTCCAGTAATGACGTTGAGAACTTTGCCGTCGATTACACTTAAAAGTCAAGTCATAAAAAAATGTGATACGATGACCTTCGGAGGTTTCTGTCGTAAAAGGAGTCAAACTTTTAATTTGCTCTTCTATAACAGATTTTTCCTCGAGACTAAGATTATTAGTTTCTTTTTTATATTGTATGTGTAGAGGCCGACAAAATCTATACGACTGGGGTGTGGGGTTCAGCCAGGCAATATAATGTTTGTCGATTACTATACGTAAAGGAATAAAAGTTGTGACAAAAAGGCTATTTTCGTTAATGGAAACATCTTCATCTGATCCTGGGAAGTGTTGCTTATATAATGCTTGGCCTGTGCTTCCATCGAAACCCCAGGACCCTTCAAATATGCATGAGAATTCTTGCTTGCCTTTTCTGTTGCAATATTCAACAAAGCTAGCATCACAACTTTGAACAATTCGTTGAACAGTATGTATAAGAAGTCCATTTAATGAAACTGATGCTTCTATTTCCGAAACATTTATCTCTTCTTCTGGGTAACATGCTTTTCTTGCATTTAATATATCGTGGTAGGGGGGATAAGCGGGATAACCTCGACTCTTCAAATCCTGCCTTAAAAGTTTATATGTTTCAACACTTAGTTTTCTGTCGATTATGAAACCTAAAGCTTCCTCCGGTGTATAAGGCTTTGCAACCGCTGCAACTTTTTTCAGTACTTCGCATGGTTCTATTGGTGATTTCAGACAAAGATTTATTAATTGTTCCAGATCTTTTGAAGCTTTCGGGGTTAATTTGCTTCCATCATCTGAAGTAATCGTTGACGCAAAAGATTTTATCAATTTAGTTTGAGGTTCATCTGCTAGAGATTCCATTATACGTTTTCTAATTTTAAGATCTTTTTTATACCTTGTACTGGACGCCTGTGTTGATTTGTTAGGTCCCAATGATGATATGTCAGTCGAATCCTGAATTGTTGCTTCGAATTGTGTGACATCCAGTGCCAGTCCAATTCCTTCCAGAGGTAGTTCATTATTGCCCATCTCACTGGATGTATCAATGTTCACGGCATCCCTTTGCAGAGGTTGTGAAGTACTGCACATCTCACTGGATGTCGCAACGACCGCAGCAACCCTCTTAAATTCTACTGGTATATCATCAATGAATAGTTTGTTTAAGAAAACGCCATGCTTGTCCCTAATCCTCTTTTTGTTTCGGTTGCATTTTTTATAAAAACTCATGGCTTTCCTAATAAAAGGTTTAACAACTTTACCTATTAGTCTATCTTTTTCACTAGGAGAGAAATCTCTAAGTTGCAGACCCATTTCTCTGAAAAGTACGGTTGTTAAATCAGATGGTGTTAGGTCGTCAGGTGAGGCGTTATTTTTATATTTTTTGATTTCTGCGTAAAAACACTCAAAAATATGGAAACGCGTAAATAATCCTTGCATATTTGCGGTTACTTCCGGATTTTGAGAAGTACCGGCTGTGGCGCGATCCACAGCATCGTTTGCCACTCGTGTACCAACATGAGGGTTGGCGCCCTCATGTCCCCCTTGCAGTAAGTCCTCCGGTCGGGGCCCGGACGGACATCCCTCAGCAGGTTGGGTAAGCCCCTGCTGAGGCAAAATGGCGCCATGGGTCTGTAACGGCTCCATGGTGCCTCCCCTCCGTTTCTCTAGTTCACATGTATCAGCGTAGGGTTTCAGCATAAGCCTGACGAAGGTGGACCCCTTCCCACGCTACATGTGAACCTTCATCGAAATAAAAACATGATTAATTGAACGGTCTCCGTTAATCGATCAAAGCTACTACGCCAATCTATCGACTTCGATCAACGTCGATTGTTTGATCAGTCTGTTAAGAGCGTTTACGCCGTACGGCATTTCATACAAACTTTCAAGCCCTTGTTTTTCGAAATTAATGAACCGATTTTAATGAAACTTTCTACGCATAAGCAGGACACAAAGGTCTAAAAAGTTAGTAGAAAACATTTTCTAAATGTCTTATTTAAATAAAGATAAATGGAAATCTCTGTTTCTATAGAAAGTTTAAAATCGGTCTAATTTGGCTGTAACACTATTTTTCGAAAATGTTCTCTACTAACTTTTAAGACCTTTGTATCCTGCTTAGTTGGTTCGGCGTAAACGCTCTTAACACCTCAACATCCTGTGTACAAGATTTTATTTCTAAACAAATAGATTTGTAAATAAAGGGAAAAATTAATCAACTCTAAAAATAATATAAGAAAAAATCGAACTAAACATGAAAGGTCAAGTTGTGTGACAACCCTAACATATAATTTTGAAATTCAATGACTCCCAAACGCCGCGATAGTGGAACGTGTTTTTTTTATCAACGATAGACCTAATTGAGAAGAATCTTTGAGTGCTACTCACAAGCCGCACTTTTAAGTCATTTAAGGTAAAAAAATTAAAAACAAAAATCTGAAAAAATAATAATAACTCAGTGACCAAAGGTGTTATTTCAAAAATCAAAACTGGGGAATAAGCGCCAAAAGATTCTTCATGGAACTATATTAAAAATATATATTTATCGTGATCAGTTACGCTTACAGAATTTATTTAAAGTAATAAATAAAAAAGGTAAAGATGTTCCTATACTGGACTCTTGAGTAATGGTTGCATCAACACTTGATTTACAAGGAAGGTTGATTCTAATGTCACTCAGTAGGGTAATTTGTTTGTCTTTAGGCTGTAAAAAAAATTAAAACGCTTGTAACTGCATACTTATTGTTCCCTATTGCAAACGACTTGTATAGAAAACAAAAAAATCTAGTGTAGCATCAATATTACATTAGATATTATCATCATCATCATTCTCCTGCCCTTATCCCAATTTATTTGGGGTCGGCGCAACATTAGATTTTATCAATAAGTGTTTATTTATTTATGACACAATTAATGTTTATAATTATGAGGACTAAAAATAATTGTTTATCACATAAGCATCATCGTAATAGTATAGCCCATGCTGAAGGAAATTGGTCCCATTGTTAATTTCATGGAAATTTTGACATATTCGCTACCACTTAGGATTATATAATAAAAATGTTACGAATTTGAACTTAAATTTCAAACCACACCATACTTGGTATGTTATTATTGTATGTTGCAACTCGTGGCTTTAAATTCACATGTGAAAAAAAAAGATACAACGTGTCCCAGAAATCAACGTCAAGCCGAAAACGGGCAATAGGCGTGACAGTTATTAGAAAAATTAAAAAAAAAAGTCTTGGTCATGTACGTTTCAAATTTTATGGATTCAAAAATAAATCTCAAAAAGTGACACCCTTTTTTTTTTTTTTGCGGATGGGAAATCATCAAATGACTGATCCCGCTCTGGGTGGAGCGGAAGGGAGTGTCAGACTCTTACTGACTAAAACCCACCCGTGTTCCTTCCTTAGCCCTTTATGTTCCGGGCCAGCGGTAACCCTTTCGGACAATCCCGCTGACCCGGCAGGCTTCGGCCCTATGGGGCCCCTCCTCGATGCTGACATCTCTTAGAGGCGCGCGTGGAACACGTACGCGCCGTCCGGCACGGGCCTGGTCCTGATCGGACGGTGAGCTACCCATTACTCTCCGCCCGCAGGCCCGCGCCTACGGTGGCCGGGAGTCATAAGAGATTATAGTTGACAAAGAAAATACTTGCCAAACTTGAATCATGGTCACTAGACCAGCGTAAATGAACAAATTATTAACAAATTGCTTACCTGTGAAATGATATGCTGCAACCACCATATGATTCGCTTTTACAAGATTTTTTGCTACACTTTTTCAAATTGCAGTTGTAGATAATAGTTTAACAAAACACGTTATGACCGGAGCTAAGTTCAACGACAACGATGGCGTAGACGCCATGACACTTGCTAATGATACCAGTTTAATAGTTATAAAATCTTCTAACGAGAAATTCTTTAATTTTTTTTGTTCTTATAAGGTAATATAAATTAATAATAAAATACTTTTTATCTTGTTTATATTTTTCTTGCGATGGACAAAATTTTTGTTACTGCCGTAAATTATTTTGTCGTTGGGCAAGTGCGAAAAAGGGACAGAGGGCATCGGAACTGGCTATCTCTCTCGGCTCGTTTTGCCTCAGTTATAATTTGGTTTCCAAATAAACCTTATGCCGTACACGTATGTTTTGTTTTACTATAACACAATTTTGACAGTGCTCAGTCCTGTTAGTATAATACGTCCATGGTATAAATACCTTGGACAACGCAGTACGTTCGCCGGGTAGCCATTTTTTTTTTGTAATAATGTCAAAATGATGTTGCTAGTTCTGTGTTTTATTTTTTCTACCGAATATAGTTAGTGTGCAATATGAAAAAGTTAATTTATCACACTCAAATAGTTTTTTTTTAACAATACTGTTTTTTAAAGTTCATATATGACAGTACATACAATGCTAATTAAGGGTTAAATTATTGTTTATAGTATTCATAATTAAATAATAATATGGTTACAAATTTTAATTTGTAACAGTGGCAAAGGCATTGCCACTGTTACAAATTAAAATTTGTAGCACAATCTAGGCAGGTGGTTTGGTGTTGAAATAAAAGGAAACAACAAACTAACTCAAACACTATATAATTAAAAGTTTAAAGTAGGAACTTTCAACAAAATTTTCTAATGTATAAAAAAAACCGTCCCGCCTGCGCTATCGCTAGACGGACTCCGCCAGCCGCACAGTCGTTTCCGCAAGAGGCTTCGAGCGAACTCGAGGAACGGGTCTCGCATCCAGGCCCCAGACGCTCCTCTAGATCCTGGCGGCGAGACGAATCTCTCTATCTGCCTCTCGGTTGATTTAGGAAGAAAGCACTTGACTGCAAGATCCTCGACTGTTTGTTTTTCTGAAAGTTTAGTAGTGTCACTCAGGGGTGTCCAAGGGTAAAGGCACTGTATACTTTTTCCTTAGTCCGGTTTTCTACAGTGAAAACAAAAAACAAAAAGAAACATTTCAGCAGAAAGAGCTATAGTCGTGTCGGAAAAAGATGAAACCTGACTACTTTAATTATAAAGGACAATGGGCAGATTTGTATGGAGTTTGTCCCAACCCTTGTAGCAATATATAACATGTGGTCAAATGTTGTACTTGTTCCCCTAATTACATACAATGTCGCCCATGCGCATGTGACCGCCCGTAATATTCTGAATATTCATGAAAAAATATCGAAAATAAACTTCAAAAGGGGGGGTCTATCTGTAACATTTATCATGTTATTCAATTTTGAATTTTTTAAGTAGAGTTTGTAGACTTGCTTTCTATTTTTTGACATATCTCCGAAGTTTATGGGTCGATTTGTATTTTGTTTATTATTTCCAAAAGCTTATGAGTTATTTTAACAGGTTAATTAACATTTTACTAAAAATTATCGACTACGAAAAAAAAAAACAGAATCGAAGTAATTTTTTCGGTAAAAAATTGTGTATTTATTTTAAAAAAACTAGTGTAAGTCCATAAATTATCCCCATAGGACCACTTTTTTAATCATTATTTGTAATCTACTACATAACAGCTAAAAATTTACAGAACATTATTAAACCAAACTGTAACTAAATCCAAAGTAAAACTCTAAAACTCTAAGAGTCAAATTTAGGAAAAGAAAATGTGAAAGTCAATTAAATGTCCCCGCTTTTAGCAGTGAGTACTAAAAGGTTAAACTAATAAGGAGGATGATAATGGAAATAAAAACAAACAAGCAATAGCCAGATTTTTACTTAAAAAATAAAAAATACAAGAATTTTAATTAATTAGATTTTCGAAATGGTCCCCACCCTCCTGTAAACAAATTAAAGCTCTCATGGCAACACTTTTTATTGTACGACGTAATTCTTCACGGTTTTCTTTAATTTCCGCAGCAGCAGCAAAAATCCTAGCCGTTAATTGCTCGCGGCTTTCAATGGGCACGGCATACACTTTTTGTTTCATGTTGCCCCAAAGATAAAAATCTAAGGGTGTAAGGTCGGGAGATCGCGGCGGCCAAGCAATGGGACCTCCTCTGCCAATCCATCGCGGATAATTTTGATTTAAATAATCACGAACTAGTCGTGCGAAGTGTGCTGGAGCTCCATCTAATTGCAGATACATCCGCCTTCTTGTTTCCAGCGGTACTTCCTCCAAAAGCAACGGCAACGTATTGACTATAAAATCTAAAAATGCGTGTTGATCTAGTCTGTTTGGTAACACGAAAGGGCCAATAAGTTCACCGTCAATCATTCCAGCCCATACATTTATGGAAAATTGAGTCTGGAAAGTTGTTTCTCTAATGACGTGTGGATTTTCAGTGGCCCACACATGAAGATTGCGATGATTTGTTATACCCGCCCTTGTAAACGTGGCTTCATCTGTCCACAAAATCTTCCTCATAAAATTGAGATTAGCTCTTTGCTGTGCAATTATCCAATTACAAAAAACAGATCTCGCACCGTAATCGACATTTTCCAAATGTTGTGCACGTCGGAAATGATAAGGATGCAGGCCTTCTTTTTTGAGAATTCTCCAAACTCTTATTCTTGGTATACCTACTCTTATCGATAGGAGACGAATGCTTAGCATAGGGTTAGCGCGCACTAATCGTAACACATCCTCTTTCACGTCTACATCAACAATCACGCCGGGCTCATTTCGTTGCGGAAATAATCCTCTTTCGCAAAAAAGACGATGTACGGCAATGAAGGATCGGTACCCAAGTACTGGTCTACTTGGATATCGACGTCTGTACTCTTCGACAGCAGCGCGTGCATTTCCATTACAAACACCGTAAATGAAATGCATGTCAGCCACATGAGACGGCGGTAGATCACGCAATCGTACCATTGCAATGATACGAGTAGTTAACAAACTTTCCTCACAAGATTAAGTAGTGCACAAATCACAAAACACGTAGCGTCACGGGGTCAGTAATCAAGCGACTGAATGAAGTAACGCTAGCCGACAAGGGTGTGCACGTGGTAGGGACGCAATTGTTAAAAAGCTGTTTCTAGGAACCTGTTTCTACCTGAGCGACCCTTTTTATTTGAATAGTTGCAAATGTTCAACAAGTTGTTTGCTGGTTTTTTTTTAGAGATAGGTATTAGTAATGTTCTGTGAATTTTTAGCTGTTATGTAGTAGATTACAAATAATGATTAAAAAAGTGGTCCTATGGGGATAATTTATGGACTTACACTAGTTTTTTTAAAATAAATACACAATTTTTTACCGAAAAAATTACTTCGATTCCGTTTTTTTTTTTCGTAGTCGATAATTTTTAGTAAAATGTTAATTAACCTGGGCAAATAACTCATAAGCTTTTGGAAATAATAAACAAAATACAAATCGACCCATAAACTTCGGAGATGTGTCAAAAAATAGAAAGCAAGTCTACAAACTCTACTTAAAAAATTCAAAATTGAATAACATGATAAATGTTACAGATAGACCCCCCCTTTTGAAGTTTATTTTCGATATTTTTTCATGAATATTCAGAATATTACGGGCGGTCACATGCGCATGGGCGACATTGTATATATATATTTTTTTACTCTAAGTAATGTCCAAGTAAGGAAAAAATATTTTTGAAAACAAGTTCAAAAAAATCATTAAGTACGATATTTGGCCTAGCTCTTTGTTGCTATGCTGAGTTAACGGTAAAGGAATAGGTATATGAAATGAGAAAACCATTTGTATTAACCATTATTCTTTATTTGGCGTAATAACATAGACTTTTCACAGTAATCGATTAACGCAAAAAATGGATTATCTTATTTATTCATTATGATTAATTAGAATTACATCATCCAAAAATCTTGCCGGGCATTGAAAATCATTAGTCTGGTGCCTCACAAATCCCAGGAACCAAATAATGCTCATAATGTGTGCTCAAGTTCCTATGGTACGATGGCTCCGAAGTGCCTGTTATACATGAACAGTAAAGCTTTGGCAAAGCGTTTCTACCTATCAAGTGGGTTTTTACTAATATGTATGAATAATACGTTTTTCTTGACGTGTGTCGTCAGAGTATCTGCCCTCGTAATAATAGGCAGTTACTAGCATCATCGATGCCATAAGCCGTTAGACTTGGCTTACTTAAATCGCTCGAAATGCTAGAAGTTTTCACTACAAAAAGAATTATTAAAATGTGGTTTTCGAGTCAAAAGCACATTAACTGGTAAACAGACAGATAGACGTTGCGCTTTATAATTCTTGAAGATGTTTAGTTCAATCTTATACCTTACACAACTCTCCTTCGTACAGATATAATTATTCTACCTGTCTATCATTTAAATGAACAAAATCATAATCCTCCTATTTGCTTCGCCGTAGTCGGCTAATAAATAGGTTATTTTCATGTTCATGCGTTGGCGTATATATTAAGCAAATCCAGGTCTGGTTTCTAGCTGGTCTCGAGTCAAAACATGTCACGACCTGTCTCGTCGCACACTCCGACCACAAGTAGCACATTGTTCTCTATGTTGTTCCATTTTTTCGCCAAAAATCCGTTCACTTGCAGGAACCAAAAGTCTGTTTAGAGTAGCCAAAATAAGTATTAACAGAACCAATGTCCAATCACAGCCGAGTTGTCAGTATAGAAATCAAAACACGATAAACGCAAGCCAACAATACAGGACGACAGAACATTGGAACCGTGCACCTAGCTTCTGACGTTTCATAAGAGTGCTCATGTACGTTTGTGTGAAATAAAATATTTTGATTTGATTTGAATGGTAAAATGAACAATCTCGAAATGGATGACGTGTGTGAGTTAGATGGCGCGGCGGCGTTTGTCTAGAAACTAGCTCTCGCTCACTCACGTACACTTGATACGCGCGAGTGCCACGCTGCGCCTGCGCACGCGGGATTTTTTAAACAGACGTATGCCTGGTTTACTTTTAATGTACTTTTTTAGAGTATTTTTATTCTTTTACATATTAAATACGATATATAACGCTAACTGTTAATAATATTTAAACGAACGTTCAACGCCTTTAAGTTTTTTCTGACGCGGAATACAGCTTCGTGGTCATAGAATAATTTGTTCCTCTAAATGATATCTACCTAATGATATATTACTCAAAGTGCTACAACACTTGGGACATTTTGCTCATCATCCTTTAAGTAAATAAATATGAAACTATAATAAAATACAACAGAAACAACTTTTTTTTGTATGAATTATACAGAGTTGATATGACAGAGGGGCATTAAATTACACTACGTATACTATACGTGTATAGTATTAATTCGATACGGTACAAAAATAAAAAGCGCCAAAAATGAGATTATTTTTTTTCAAACAAACTAAATAGCTTACAAATCAGAGTAAAACGCAACCTTCCTTTATAAATAAATTTCACTGACCTTAGATGACTAGGTAACAAAGTGGCAACGTCGCGTGCGCGCCGGAGCACGGCGCGTGTTATCTAGTGGCGGGCGGGCGGCTTAGGCCGCCCGGGCTGCCTTTTATGTTAGGTAAGGTTGTAAAGTACGCACACACAACACTAAATTTTTAAATTCTCGATGTGACCTCCATTCATATTAATGCACAAATTATACCGACGGAGAATATTGTTATTTATTTTTCTAATTAAATCACTGACCGTCGCTAAGCACTTTCATTTGTGAAATGCTAAAATAATCCTATTCTTTAGTTCAACAATTGTATTTACCTCTGAGGTATACACTTCACCCTTAAGAGCGTTTACGCCGAACGGTATTTCATACAAACTTTCAAGTCCTTATTTTTCGAAATGAATGAACCGATTTGAATGAAACTTCATACCCAAAAGCAAGATACAAAGGTCTAAAAAGTTAGTAGAAAACATTTTCAAAATGTCTTATTTAAAAAAAGATAACTGGAAATCTCTGTTTCTATGGAAAATTTAAAATCGGTCTAATTTGGCTGTGACACTATTTTTTGAAAATGTTTTCTACTAACTTTTTAGACCTTTGTATCCTGCTTATACATATGACGTTTCATTAAAATCGGTTCATTCATTTCGAAAAATAAGGGCTTGGAAGTTTGTATGAAATGCCGTTCGGCGTAAACGCTCTTAATGTACCGCCACAAAAAGAAATCCATGGGAGTGAGGTCCGGAGATCGTGTTGGCCACCGAACAGGTCCGAATCGACGGATCCATTGCTGCCCAAACATTTCTGTGAGCCGCTCCCTAGAAGCCACCACCACAGAATGTGGAGGCGCACCGTCCAGCTGGTACCACAACTTGCGATGAACGGTTAAAGGCAGTTGGTCAGTATACTCGGGCACAGGACCACTTATTAAGTCCAAAAATTTCGCCGCTGTAAGGGTGCCGTCAATAAAAACAGGGCCGATAATATCGACCGTAGCAATTAACATAGTCGTATGTGAAAAATCGATACTTTAGGGTACCGCCGTTCAAAGTTTCAATATTGCATAAAGTGAACAATAGACAATGTACCTTAACCAAATTTGGTGTGACGTATAAATACTAATTACCTGACATACTAGTATAAACAAGTTTATCAAAAATGTATCGGAAATATGAGAAACTGCACAAGCAACATTGTTAACCGCTAAATCACGCAACTATTTTGTCGGAAATGGCAGATCCGACATTATATACCGAACTACAATTTCTGAATTTGGTCGGTTGTGGCACAACCCACAGTATTCCCTGGACTTTGAAATCTTATTTATGTTGAATGTTTCACTTAATACGTTATTGCCCGTAAGGGGTCGACTCCACGAACGAGAGAATCGCGACGATATTATCGTCGTGCCACGTATTTCTTTACACTCTCTTAGAACGTGTCTCCACACGGCGATATCATCGCGGCGAAAATTTGATGGCAAGGCGAGACTATCGCCGCGATTCTCTCGCTCGCGGAGACGGCCCCTTAGTTATGAATAGTTTAAGATGTAGATACCACTTATATTATTTCGGGGACTTGGGTAATACAATGTTGAGTTACATACGACATTGAAATACTTAGCACTGAGTTCGAGTACGACACAACTTAGATGTAGCATCGGCAAAATTCGTAAAACCGATCACATCCGAACTGAGTGCGCCTTCAAAATCACTAATCTTTATTATTGCTTTAGGAGAAAATGATCTTTATGCAAACTCCATAACTTGTAAAGTCATATAACAAAACACATTCGTGAAATTGATGCATAGATATACATGTACTAGCTTACAAAATAAATGATCACTTAAATAAAGTCTTTGTTTTTTAGATTCGATTTGAAGGATACAAGGCTAGAACGATGAATATCACAAATCAAACTTTTAGACATGTTTATTGTTAAAAACTTCAATTATAATTTATTAAGGGCATGCAATAAATGGAATAGGTTACATAAAAAAAAAATATGGCTTTGAACGACACCAGATATTATTAAAATTGTTTATTCTTATTCGAATAAACCTTCGACATCCATACTTATATCCTCAGTCTCAACAGCTCCATTGTAGTCGTTAAACGATTCGTCGCTGTCTGATGATGAGTCATTTAAATTTATGATGAACTGATCCAAATATCGGTCTGTTCTATCCTCGTGTCGCATATGCTCTTTTTCGCATTTTATCGCGTGATCGACTACTTTTTCCCATTCGGATACGCCAATAGATTCGAATTTCTCCTTTAATAGTTCTTTGACTTTCGTTAGATTCATCGAGACATTTTTAGAACTAACGTGGCCTTTCACTTGGGTCCAAATATTCTCGATTGGGTTAAAATCTCGATGATAAGGAGGTAACCGTAAAACAGAATGACCATGTTCCGCCATTATTTGGTCAATTGAGTATTTAATGTGTTCAGATTTGTGGCGTTTAATTATTTCATACAATTCTGGTTTCAGCAGATTTGACGCAAAGGGTATATTTTTAGATGTACATAAGCCAAGATTGCATGGATGCTTTTAGAAAATTCGAATTCGGTGCATTGTCTATCTGTGTGTTATGGTAAGAAGCGTTATCTACGACCACAACAGTATTAGGTCGTAGATTCGGAATGAGATGTTGTTTTAACCATTTTTCGTAATTTTTTTTATTCATCTCGTGGTGATATTCGCCAGTACTTTGAGAAGATTTATAAACTAAGAGAGCGCCCGGTACAAAACCTCATGAGCCACCAGCGTGGACAATAATTAATCTTTCACCTTTTGATATCGGTTTTTTAAGCCTTTCTTAGAACTACCCGTCCAACTACTTTCCTTTGTATGTGTGGCGTGAGTAGGATATTATTGGGCATTCTACCCCACCTTCCGTTCCATCGGCTCACTCCGTTCGCCTCGTCACTCTCGGTGGAGTAGAATGCCCAATAATATAAATGAAATCCGTGCAAAGGTACTGGTTTTGGTGCCTATTCCAGTTCGATGTCTATTCCACCTGATTAGTGTTGCCCAAATGCAAGAACAAGACGAGACTTAGCCAGTCTTGGTCTTGGTCTTGCGCCAATACACCTGGTCTTGGTCTTGGTCTTGGTCTTGCGCTCCCAGTCTTGGTCTTGGTCTTGCAGCAAGAGTCTTGCAAGTCTTGCAATTACCTATTAGTCTATTACTATTTATTAAAGTTTACTTTAAATCTTAGAAAAACGTATTAGAATTGGAACATTGTGAGCTTGAATTAACATAGCCATAGTAAAGATCAAGCAGATTAATAAATAACTGAAGATTTGATAAGAAATTCGAAAAATCAACTGACCTATATGTCGTTTTCCATGGAAGTAACTGTTTCTTAATAAACATTTATGATTTATAAGCTTACATTTGCTAAAACATGTAAAAAAACAAATTAATTACAATAACTTGACTGTATTTTAAAGAACAATACTTATCTGTCTAGAAAGAGATTGAACCCTCAACTTATAAGAAATTTAATAAAAGAGTTTTACGATTTATCATTTATTTGAATAAAAAATAAAATACAACACAAATCAACAGCTTTATCATTAGGTTATGATACTTTATATCAATTTTTTTGACCAAGAATTAATACAAAGTAACCATCTGGCTGACTCATCACTTAACCTATTTCTATGTTTTCTAATTACTAATGATGCTTTAGAAAATAACCTCTCAGCAGGTACTGAAGTTGCAGGTATTGAGAGAAAATCACGGGCCATTTTCGATAAAATCGGATACTCTGTCTCATGCGTCCTCCACCAATCTAAAATGTCTTCCGAGCTGGCAGTTCTTGGTTTTCTCAGGTACTCCTCCAACTCGTCTATCACTAAGCCTTGAAGACAAGATCCAGATGACGTCGAGGGACATTCATAGAGTTTATCAAAGTCTATTACGTCTTCATCTTCATCACATACTTTATTTTCTTTTTCTGGTAATTCCAGAGATTTGTTCAGTGAGTGTAGACTTTTATATTCTTCATAAAGTTCATTGAACTTGCGCAGACTTTCTGTTTTAAGTTGCTTCCCCCACATTGTCAGGTCAAAAGTCTGAGCCTTATGCCTTGGGTCTAAAATTAAAGAAGTACAATAAATCCAGTTGCTCTTCTTGTAATGTTTAAGCATTTTGTCTCGAGCTGCTTGGAAAGCTAGAATGAGCCTTTCATCCACTTCAGATCGATTAGGTTTCTCATCTAACTGTTTTACCATGGATTCAATTTTATCTAGCAAAAGATTGAATGATACAATGACTAGCGGTAATGTAACATATTTGTCTCCACCAAGTTTTGTACTTAAAAGTTTAAAGTTTATTAGAAATTTATGTAATTTTTCGAGTACCTGCCAGTCATTAGCTGTGATTTGAAAATCATTTAATTCGGTGACAGAACTGCACAATATGTCAATGCCCGCTCTCACTTTTAAACCAAATCCAATCATATCATGTGTGGAATTCCATCTCGTTGGACAGTCAAGAATGGCATTTAGATTTGATGGCACGCCAGCTGCTTCACAAGCAGACTGAAACTTCTTCTTCACTATCTCACTTCTTTTTATTTTACTGGAAATACTGCGTAACTTTGTTACAGATGTACGCGAGTCAGCAATATTTGGTGCAGATTCTTCATCTTCCTCATCCTCAGTTTCGTCTGCATAGTCTTCGTACTGCTGATCTTGCGCGTTAGTGTCAGACTCACAGTGTAATGCTAAGGTATTTAATAAATCTTGTACACCAAGGTTTAAAATGTGAGCAAAGCACCGGAAATGTTGATTGTCTGAATCAAAGTTTGGCGGCAGCTGTTTGCCCAGTTCATACATAAAGGACATCATCCATTTTGGTCCAAATGTCAAAGTGCCGGCCAATAAAAAAAAGTGCTTTATTCTGAAAGAACTCGTTCGCCTTAGCATTTTTTTATATGACACCAAAGCTGTAGCACCAATATACTTGGTGGTATTCATGTTAAAAAAACCTGATTTTTCATAGATTTTTCAATCAAATGAATTAACGAAAACAATGAGGTACCATAATATTTTCGCTTAAATGAATTACCACACTAACAAACTACGGACTAGGGTCCATAACAGAACATTTCATTTTGTTATGGACCTTAGTCCGTAGTTTGTTTGGGGGGTTGTAATAAAATAAGATTAGATTTTTATATGTTTAATGTAATGTATTACAATAATAGCTTTGAATTATTTCAATAAACATATTTTAATATAACATAATCGATATTATTATTAAACAATTGTATCAAAATCATCTGGCATAACAATGATATTCTCTATTCCCAAAGCTGGTGGAGCTATATTTTGTAAATGTCGAGCATAGCTCATATACCATATAATACACATTATATGAGAACAGCACCCAATAGTTCTTTTTCCTATGACGCACGTACAGTAGTAGTGAGCGATGGCTTGTCTTCCCGATAACGTTTTGTCCACTACAATATACGTATAATATTGTCTTGCTCTTACATGCCGGGATTGCAATCGCCCACGAATCATCCACAAATCATTTCCCTGCTCCTGCAACTCCGTCAGGTGCTCGCCTGGCAAATCATTGCTAAGCTCAATTGTAAAAGATCCGTTTTCGAGGATATGTTCGCCATAATAGCTTTTCGCTTGTTTTAATTGGTAAACCCCAAGCGCGAATAAAAACAGCTCGTGCTCGGTCATCCTTGGGAATTCAGAGAACTCTTCCATATCCGCTGTCATCGCCCTGAATTGAGCACGTCTGCGGTTGTAGTTGTGCCGTTCTACGAGTGCTGCCAATCTGTTTGGCATATTTATCCTTTCATGGATAATCTCCAACATGCTTGTAATATGTGGATTGTCCTCAATTAAAACATGAAAACGATTTAATATTGCTGCTGCAATCTTAAAATAATCGAACATGCTTCTCAGCGCTCTATTATTGTACACGTTCCGTAGTAGTCGAAAATCTCTCTTGAATCTGCCGTTGATCACTTCTACTACCCAACGGCAGATCGTAATTAATCTTGATTTATTTGCCTGATCCGTCGTTAATTGGGTCTCATTTGGATACTTAGTTTCTGGCATATGTGTTACATAACCGCAAGACTCGAGATTTTCTACTGAGTCGCGAACTCCACGGTCTAAAATAAAAACATCGCCACTCCTATAAAACCAGTGGAATGCACTGTCCGTATTATTTACTAAGCCATTCATGATATCCGCGTCAGATGTAACAGCAGCGTATGGTCCAATTACATCGATAATATGTCCATCGCAAGAAACCAAGAGGAACGGTTTGAGGAGATTTCTGTACTTGTGATGGCTATAAGACTCACGTTGAAAAAAATAATTGCCACTTTTTTGCAAGTACACATATGTACCATCAACAATAGTTATTGCTTTTCTTTCTGCTTCTGGACTCGAGGGGTTCCCGAACAGATTGTTGGGCAGTGTCAGGTTCCGTTGTACACGTCTTCACGAGTCATGTGATCAAACCCAAGATTTAAGTGCACAAAATCTTCCAAAAAAGCATTCCGTCCTATTTGTAACCATCTGTGGAATGTTGTTTCGCCACATTTGAATATATTAGCAAGCCTTGCATTTGAGTCTCCTGTTCTTAACTTAACTAATACTGCCGCCAATATTGATTTTCTTTTGTTTACTGATCTCAATCTTGGTAAGTCCTCCAGTAATTCCGCAAACTGGTTATGACTTAAACCTATCCAGGTATAAAACTCGTCTGGTGTCATATTTTCGTATTGTTCAAAATCAATAATATCTTGAGTAATATGTCTTTGTAGTATTGAAACAATACTACTTATCTGTGCAGCTGTAAATTCCGTAGATGCATTGTCTTGCAATGGCAGTAAATGCCACAGATTTTGCTCCAAATGTTCACTGCATACACGTGCACTTTCGGGTACAAAATAACTATATCGGCACAGCATGCGAAGAGTGATGTTTTCGGGAATACGACGGCGAGATTCATTTACACAATGTTGGAATAAACAACTATTTGACGTATTTGGTGCGCGAAGTAGACCCGGCAAATCCAACGAAGTAGGTATTGGATTTGTATTTACGGATTGATTATCTTCTTGGCCAACTTGCTCTTCAACATCTCGAATACGTCGCTGGTACCTTCTTTCTGTTCTTTGCCAACACGGTCGGCAAATGAACTCAGTACGTTCCAACTGAAAAGAAAAAATTCGTTTTCATTATCAAATGAACGTATTTTCAAATGCTTAATCCAAAAACATTACATATAATCGTATGTAAAATGACTGTGATCTTACCTGTCTATCTATCAATTCTTCAATCACTATTTGGGCGATATCAAGATGATCCCTTTCTCGGGAAGTCCATTCATATCTTCGCCGATTCTCTGTCGGTTCACGACACAAGATACAGTCTTCCATGAGTCGTGTTTATTACCCACAGGGACACGTAACAGTCAATAACAAACTCCATAACGTAACAGAAAATATTAAAACTTAACAAAGGTGATAACAAAAACAACAAAAGAACGTAAAGCGAGCGGGAGCTAGCTGAAAAATCACACAAACGTACACGCACGGCAGTTGACGGCAACGTTGCTCTCGGTACTAAGGAAATAAACAGGCGCGGGCGGCGAAACGAGCGGTGCAAGGGTTGGGGGAGGGGTAACACAGCATTGTATGGCGGCAGGGTAAAGGCTATTTTTCTTGTATCTACCTGCTTATCTTTTGTAGGCTCGGCCATTGTTTTAATTCCAAAAAGTATATATAATAACCCACGTCTAGTTTCAACATTACTTTTCTATTGGTTGTAGGCACTCCTGGTATTTTTGGGTATGCAATCTATACGACAATAAGTATATCGTGTTCAAAAAAATATTTATAACATCATGTTCTGGCAAGATAACTTCATTTGTTACAGTTAGTAGTTTACTCGAAATACGAAAGACGTCTCGAAAGACGGATTTTTAGAACTCAAATAAAACCAAGTATAGTGATGCTACAGCTTTGGTGTCATATAAAGAAATTCTAAGGCGGACGAGTTCTATCAGAATAAAACACTTTTTTTATTTGGCCGGCACTTTTACTTTTGGACCAAAACTGTATGAAATGTGGATGATGTCCTTTGGTATTTGCAGTTGCGTTGTCGACCGTGATACCTTGTATTTTATCAATTATGCCATATTCCAATAAACATTCATGGAAAATCGTTGCAATATCTTCCCCAGTATGTCGACCGCGTGATGGTATAAAATCAAGAACTACAGATTGATACTTCCATTCGTTGTCTATCTAATGAATAGTAACCCCGTAGTAACTCCTACCAGCAATTGACGTCCACCCATCAATGGTAAAAGACATTTTAGATGATAATTGTTGAAGTCGTTCCTTGAGATTCAATTGGAGCTCTTCAAATCGCTCTTTGACTTTCCTTCTAAGTGTAGACCTTTTAGGAAACACCATATTAGGGCAAATACGTCGAAAATATACTTGTGTAGCTTCGTCATCGAAAAATGAGAAGGGAAGATATTTTTTCACCACCCAATCAACTGTAGCTGTCGTGATGTTGTCACTGCTGTTTTCCGACTGAAACAAAACAATAAATCTTGTGTTATTATTTAAAACATACTAGGTTTGAGCGTATAAGAGGAGGCGGTTTGTTGTTGTTAAATCGAGAAAATCGTTAAATTGATATTTGTTATATTAAGGTTGCACTGTACTGTAATTTACCACAATAAAGTACTTAGTTGTTACTGGCCGATTAAATGAAAATATGGGTGTTTATAAAAAATATTTAAGACGATAATTACATACTTAATATGTCGCACCCCTAGATGAAAACACCACTAACTCAAAAATACTTACGTAAGTTAATGGCGTTTTTGAAAGTATCGCATGAATAGCTACGCGAAGTTAAAATTCTTTTAACACGTTGGCGGACAGTACTATCTCACTGGTTGCAGCTACTGAGACACTACTTATTTTCATACATTGCCCACGGGCGTAGTGTCACAACGCATGATTAAAAAACCATATGATATGACAGAACGGATATAGGCGTAAACGTCGTAAGGCGTTCTGTCACATAGAGTATTTTTATTTGTAGGGATATGACAGTACGGTCTTAGGCGTATACGCTTATATCCGTAGTGTCATAAAATATGTCGCAAAATACTATGCGTTGTGCACTTACGTCTTCCGGCGTCAGTGTTGTGTGTGATAGAAAGGTAATAAAAAGTAGATTTAATTAGTCAAAACGTAGTTTTATTTAAGAAACAACATAATCACTTACAGTTACTTCTATGTAATTATTACAATGGCAAAAAACTTAAAGTAAACTAAACGCAGATGAAATCTTCTTAAAATTAACATTATTATAATTATAATCAGTCATAAACTTTGTACGGAAGGAACTGGATATCACAATCAGTTATATTCTAATCAGTTTTATTGTTATAATCTAATCAACTTATTAAACAATAAGATATAAAATTATAGTGATTAAAGATTTTGGCATCAGTACTATTTAAACAGTACTGATTCCGAAATCTTTATTCATCAGTCCTTATACTTTTATGGTAAATTTCGAAGCAAGATGGGCATAATGGAGGTTTATCTGGACACCCTTTACAGCGATAACTCGTTTCCCTTCGAATTTTGTTTTTGGTACAAACTTTGCACTTTAGGAAGGCAAACTTTTTCTTTATTCCAGGTCGAGACGGTACTTGCTCTGGCCAGTGACCACTCATTAAATTTTCAGTTACAGAAATGTTTTCCGGTTGAGGAGCAGATGAAGTACTGGGTCGGAAGCGCCTGTTATCATGAATGCTGTTTTTATTGATCATGTCTATTCCTTTTATTTTCAGGTTACTGATCCCAATCATTACCTTAATCAATTCCTCTCGGTAGTTTACGTAATGATATGAGTGGACATTGTTTTTCTTATATTTCTTGAATATGAAGTATGCATTCCACACCGCAATATCCAGAAAGTGAAAAAGTACCTTTTTATACCACCTTATCGTTTTCCGAGGGCATGAGTAGTAGGATACCATTTGATCGGACCTATCAATACCGGACATGTATCGGTTATAAAGTTCAACTTCTGCAGGTTTCAATCTGGTCTTGCCAAATCTATTTCTCACTTCCACAATCGAAGGATGTACCTTAGTGGTAATCATCAAGACTGGACGTTTGTCCTTCCACTTTGAAACATACACTTTGTCCTTGCGTGCCCACACGTGTTCACCTTTCTTCAGCTTTTTCTTTACAATGGTTTTAGGATTTTCTTTACGATTTGAACGCAAGGTACCAGTACAATGAGTTTTCAGGTCAACCAATTTCTGTGATAAGTTCACAGAATTATAGAAATTGTCCATGAAAAGATGATGTCCGCGTAGCAAGTATGGACGCATTAACCTCATAACAAGTTTTTCTGTCTTAGACTCAGACTCACCCATGTTTGGTGTTGTCGCTTCCTTTCCCGAATACATCTTTACATTTAGCACATAGCCATCGTATGTAGTGAGCTCATAGAATTTGATGCCATAGCGAGCTTTTTTCGACTTGATGTATTGACGAAAGATCAATCGACCCCGAAACAGAAGAAGCGACTCATCCAGTGACAACTCTTCACCAGCATTGTAAATTTTACGAAAGTTTAGTGTCAACATATCAATGAATTTCACAATCTTATTTTCTCCCTTTGCATCTAATTCCGATGCACAGATGCAGCGCAAAATTTGCTCATATCGTCGTCCTGACATTATAAAGCTAAATATGGGATGATAATATAGTGCATCGGATAATGAAAAGAGACTTCTTTGTTTAGGACATTTTATGTGACCCTTGAGAAGAGTAATCCCAAGAAATTTCATCATTTCCTCACAGTTGGTTTCACGATATACTGTTTTGCGGCTATGTCTGGTATGAGGTTTATTTGTGTTGCATAGAGCGTTTCCATAATTGTTAGTACAGTTTACCAGGGGCCCAATTCTGTAACTTTAAGTTAAGCGACACGCCATTGACACTCTATCGACACACTACAGACATTATTTTGCCACTGTTGCAAATTTGGCATTCTGCAAAAACTTCAATGGCGTTTCAGTGGTGTCTCAGTAGTGTGTCGATAGTATGTCGATAGTGTGGCAGTACAATAGTTTTCAGTGTTGCTAACAAAAATCTACCATGCGACCACTTTTTGAAATCTTATTTTTTATCAATGAAATCTTTATATCAAGGGTTTTTTTAATAATATAAAAACGTTTTATTATCAAAACATTAATTTCACTAAAAACGTGCATTTATTGTTAAAAAATAAGATTTTTATCACGACAATTTTTAGTCTTTGCCATTCTGAAAAAGAAAACAAACAACTGTCAAAAAACTTGCAGCGGCTGTTTTTATTGGTTTTAAATTTTATTTTCCAAAATATTATAAGTTCCTTGATTATCATCTAAAACGACGACGTTATGGTAAGTGGAAAAGTCTCAATTGATGTTGGGAGAATAATTCAGAAACGTGATCAATTTATAATAATACTAGCTTCCGCCCGCGGCTTCGCCCGCGAGGTATGTCGATAAAAACTATCGAATTTATAATATTAGTATGGGTTCGGTGTTCTGAAGTGCAATGCACATATTTTTCACAGTAAGTTTTGAGAATTTGATTTATTTTGTTTTTAAATTTATTGTTTTTTTTTATTTAAAATCAATATTGATTTTTTTTTAAATTATTTTGGTGTTAATTGAACGTTATAAAAAACTTTTAACAAAAATAAAAGCGACTTCCAAAAAAAACACTACAAAGTGAAAAATTACTTTAATTTCGGAAGTCGGTGTCTTTGGATCTATAACTATTTTAGTTTTTTGCCACCAACTTCCGAAATGAATTAATGTTATTTTTCACTTTGTAGTGGTTTTTTTTGGAAGTCCGTTTTTTTTAAATAAAAATTATTTATTTCTCGCTTTTTAGTGTGTCAGTTTATCTAAGTTACAATAGCCTATGTCAACTTGCTCATTGCCTTTTACAAACTATTGCTTTTCCCGATGCAGGGACGTTAATTGTTGAGGAGTTCTCCTGGTATTTCACCATCAGCTCCATTTCACCATTCGCATTGTGACGAGCATAAATTGTTTAGCAACCATATTATAGTAATCGAATCGCAACCCGTGAAATACTTATTATTGAGTAGTTCCGGTGGCCATCTATGGTCTTCATCATCAGTTCCACTTCAATGATGCTTTCCGAAAAAATGCACGAGTTACTATAAAAAATACCCAAATCGCTATAGGTGTGCCTATAATATTTAAAGAGTTCCTTCGATTTCTTCAGGATCCCATCATCAGATCCTGACTTGATGACTATGGGACCACCTGGAAAGTATATCTCTTCAAACAAAAAAATAATTTTTGAAATCGGTCGAGCCGTCTTCGAGTAATCGGGGAACATAATAAATAAAAAAATAAAAAGATTCCGACGACCTAAGAACCTCCTCAGGCCTAATTGTGGCGAAAAACTACGTCCACTTTATTAATTTCACTACGTAAGACGCACACACACACGGACACTTTATTTTAAATTAAAAAAACAAACAAATTGAACCAAAGCAATAGGGAAAAGAGGTGTCGTTGTTCAATGGCTTCACAATGGCGGTTCGATGGCCAAAACACTATTCAAACACGATAGACACAACTGTCAAATACACTTAAAATATTTACAGACTACCGTAACTTTAGCCATCACGATACCATTGACACATTATAGTAGACCAGACTACCAATTTTTACAACAGTCTTACTATGGCGTTCCAATGGCACTACAGTGGCAAGTCAATGGCCATAAATAATTTGTAGAATACCAAATGACACTGACTATTCTATTGAGACACTACTGACACACTACCGACACACTATTGACAAGTTGGTTATTTTACAGAATTGGGCCCCTGATATTCTATGTAACTTTGTGGGAATACAAGATGGAAAAAGTCAATAACTTGGTTCATGCTATCAACATTCACGGTTACACCACATTGAGAGGTATCAAAATTAAAATCGGGTATATCAGTTACCGTTTCAGACCATAATTCCTCTATGACAGGTGTTTCTGATCTCCTAGGACTAACACTGACAGGGTTTAGCTGATTAGAGGGCTCTAGTGACGTGTTAGGGTATTCTTCGTCAATCGAAGGCAGACCAGTTATCAATGGAACAGGTTCTTGTATTAGGTCTACAGGGCAATCAGTATTTCGTGTGACCTCAATATTTTCACGATTTCCGTCGAGTTGAGTGGAGTCAGAACATGATGTTTTGTCAGCATCATCATCTGCATCACTAGACGAAGAGGATGTTGACTCACCAGATGATATAGCAGCTGTAATCTGTCGTGTGCGTCTTGTTTTTGAGGCCTGAGTTTCATCCTCTGAAGTCGTGGATTCGGCGCGGGATGGTTGATACTCATCGTCAGATCCATACTCGCCATCTTCAGCAAATGGGTCTTGACTCGATTCAGGGGTAGAAGCTGCATCAAAAAGGTCCTGAAGTCGTTTTTGTTCTTTTTCGAACGAGTCTCGAAACGACATCTGCAAAAATATTCGTTACAAATTTAGTACAACAAAATCGTGTTCACAACAAACATTAGCAACGTAAATACGTTGTTTACATATGCAACTAGACTTGAATTACTATTTAGTATGCATAAAATAATAAAATTACATTGAAAACAAACAGTACTCACTTTCTAAATAACAATTGCGCGCGAAAACATGTAGCGACACGTAAGATCACCGAAGCGGCGCAGTACGCGACTGATCGTATGTAACTACGACGCCCACGAGCGTAGTGTGTGTAGGGAGGGGACTATAAAAATATGAATGTGTGCGTGGAAGTACTTTCTTTGACGAATTTTTGAAAACAGTGTAGTGACAGTACGAAAGTCGTAATTATACGTGTGGTGACAGTACAACATGCCGTTCTTTATGATATTATGGAAAATCGGTCGTCGTGTGGCGTACTGATTTGATGCAAGTAAAAACTCAGACGTCGACAGGCGTACTGTCGTATCACTTTTAGCTACCTAGACGCCTGTGGTCGTTACTGTCCGCCATCGTGTTAACTGTTAAAAAAATATTCTTACCTGTCTGTCCACTTCTTCCAGCGGTTACTAAAAAGCTTGTGATATCTCCACTTAATTTTGGTTTAACAGGAAGAAATATTTCTGATTCCTTTTTGTGGAAAGATATTAGATGTTTCCTTAAGCCTGAAGTGTTTCTGTTTTTCATTTTTATTTCAATCTTTTTATGTTGGCACAATTTACAGAAGGCAGTTTGGGATGCATGAATTATTTCGAAAAACTCCTCAAATTTGCTTTTGGGTCTTTTAGATCTGTGACTCAAACTCTCGTTACTCGGACTAGAATAATTTGAATCTTCGTCACTCATATTAAATTGTACACGTGATACGTTTTTAGAAAACAACGAGAATTAGTAAAAACAATTATTAAGTTAGACTCGAAGCACAGCTCAATTGGAAATGACTGGAATTAAAATAATTCCTTTATTTATAGTACGTTTCCTTGCTTTCTACCGCGCCGCCTCGCCACGTGCCGGCTCTATGAAAAGGATGCCGCCGCAAATCAAACAATGCCGCGTGCGGCGTACAAACACACACTAAATATTACCTACTTGTACAGACGCGACGCGTGAATAAAATAGAATTAGTGCCAATCACTATTCTTTACATATAAGTGAATGTTTTGGCGTACATCTATACTAATATTATAAAGCTGAAGAGTTCGTTTGTATGTTTGATGACAGAAGTTTTAAAATAAATAAATAAGTCCTGAACGTCACTATACCTCCAAAGTTACTATTCCTCGTGGACGAAGTCGCGGGCACAGCTAGTAAATACTTACTCTCATCATCTCTCTCAGAGATATTCGGGCTGGTAAGTAATACAAAACTCTTATCGCAGGCTTTTTATTTTATTAGTAGGTAAGTACCTAGCTACGCTTTTTATATTATTTTATTAGTTTTGTAGAATTTTTTTTACACGTTTCAAGTATATTTAAAAGTGGCTACAATATTTATTAAACGGGTGATATTTGAACACTTTTTTGCTATTTTTTCTTGTAAAAACTTAAGAAATATAATGACTAAATGTACAATAATAGTACCTAAGTAATTAGTTTAAAACCATATAAGTAATCAATATTATAATATATACTTACTAGAATGAATTAATATGACATCTACTACCTATCCTTACCATTTTATCCTAATCATAATACTACTTGCGTGATCAGTATAATGTATTCATTTTCATTCTAAGCACTCTGAAACTTATTTATTCTTTGGAACACCTGTAGGTACTCTTAAAAAAATTCGAAATTATTTTGCATGAGTATACCTACGCCCTATGGCGGCAATCAAATAGTGTCACAAATGTTATGATTTCGGCGTGGCGGCAACGATTGTTTTAGATTTCAAAAGAAGCCAGTCACGCGCGAGACGCCGTGTTGTTTGCGCGTTAGACAAGCGAGCGTTGTTTTGCGCGGTTCGTTTATTTTTCGTATACCCTACATATATTATTTGTTTTATTTTATCATGTTCAATTTTAATAATGGATGATATACGAGGCAGAATATGTAGTTCAAGTGAAGATGATATAGTTGATGACCTAGTTGACGAGGTAGTGGATAAGATGAGTGAGCAACAAGTTGAGAAAATCTTTGAGACAAGAGAGGAAAGCGGATTGAAGGAGCAAGAAGGGCAGATACTTACCCCTGAGAAGAGACTTAGACAGGACAGTGAGGAAATTATAGAGGAGGATAATGGATTTATTACTGTGAGGAAAAACAACAAAAGAATGGCGATGAATAAAACAAGAGAAATTAATAATAACTCAAATAAAATAGATGTTGATATGATTAATAGTAGCACATATATAGTATGTATTACAGGAAAAGATACATTGCCAAAACAATTCGGTATGGCTAAGCTATTGAGATCCGAGAATATTCAAAAAATATCAAGAATTCAGTATAAAAACCCTTACAAAAATTATGTTTACTTCGAGGATAGACTGGAAGCTGAGAAGTTAGTTAATTCTAAAAAATTCAAACAGTTAGACTACAACTGTAGGTTCATGGATGAAATCACGATTTCCTATGGTATTGTGAGATACGTGGATTTGGACATGACTGAAGAAGATATTCACGACAATTTGACTTGTGATTATGATGTTATTTCTATTAAAAGGCTAAAGAAACAAACTGAGAGAGGAGAATGGATAGACAGTGAGACTATTCGCTTAGGGTTTAAGGGTTCAACTTTACCCCCGTATATTCGTGGATACGGGTGCCAGTTTAAAGTGGAACCGTATGTATTTCCAGTCACGCAGTGTTCCAGTTGTTGGAAGTTTGGCCACCTAAGTCGGTCGTGTCCAACAAAGAAAGTAATTTGCCCAAAATGTGCTGGAAATCACCAGAATTGCGAAACGCTAATATATACATGTACTAATTGTAAAGGGAACCATATGGCATTGGATAAGATAAAATGCCCATTATTTTTAAAAGAGAAAAAGATTAGGAACATTATGTCCGAATTGAATTACACGTATAGAAAGGCCCTTGATGTTTATTTGTCACACTATAGCATTCCAAGTAAAAATAGCATTACAAAAGAGACAGAGGAATCAAAGATTAACGAAGAATCTCAAACACATAAAAAATCACAAAGTTATAATAATAAAAACACGTTTAGTGATTTGGTAACAGAGGTGTTAGTACACCCAAACAATTCAAATTACGAGGAAACCAATGAACAAATAACTGAAGCGAATAATTCGGAGCTTTCATTGGCATCTCCAATTTTAGGAAGGAATTCAAGGAAAAAACATGCCACAAAGAAGAACTCACAAAAACAAAATAAAGAACTAAATGAGGTGACTTCCGAACAAGATCAAGAGACTATACCTGAGGAAAAATCAAAACCTTTCGACTACAAACGATTTCTAGAAAAATTTGAGAATGTGTATTTGTCTGCATCTAGCTTTATTGAGAAACTTAAAATGGTATGTAACTTTATTTTTGAAGAGCTTGCAAGTTATATTGTTAAAGTAATTAAGGACGTAGATATTTCGAGGAAAATACTTAACTTATTTAAATATGGCTAATGCTAAGGATTTTGTATTAAACTTAATACAGTGGAATGCACAGAGCTTACGACCTAAATTGCAAGAATTTCAACTTTTATTATCACAAGAACGAGTACATGTTGCCCTCATTTGTGAAACATGGTTAAATCCTGAAATAATGCTTAATGTAAGTCAATATAACATTTATAGACAAGATAGGGAGGACTCATATGGAGGCATTGCCATTATTTCACATAAATCAATTAAGGCACAGGAGATACCGATTAGTTTCAGTAATTCTGGAATCGAAACTTTATGTATTAGGTTAATTAATTGCGGCAGTATTGAGCATATCATTTTAGTTTATTGTCCTAGTTCTGTACATACTATGCAAAGGGATTGGGACAACATATTCTCTAAATTTCAAAAAAAATGTTTAATAGTGGGAGATTTTAATGCTCACCACACTAACTGGTCATACAAGAATGATTGCAGGGGAAAACAAATTTATGAATCAGCCTTAGAATCTGGGTATATTTCACTTAATAATGGACAGCCTACACGTTCGAAACTCGTCAATAGCTATCTCCAGGAATCGTCTCCAGATATTACATTTTCATCGACTGATATAGCAATTAACTTTAAATGGGCAGTCATAAGCGAGAACTTGGGAAGCGACCATTTATTTATTAAGATTAAAATGCGTTATCGAGATGTCTTAAACGTTACTAAAACTCGGAATTATAAATTAGCAGACTGGAACTCTTTTCGAACGCTTGTGTCTAAACATTTATCTGTTTCTGTAGACACAATGTGTAACAAATATATTTCACAAGCACCATAAAAGGTCGGCATGGACAACTGGGGCGTAGATCCCTTCCATGTTAAAGTTGTCGTTTAAGGTCGCGTTCCAACCACCAGGACCTTGTCCAGCTTGGGTGGTGCAGCAAAAGCCGCGCGCCATATTGTTGCCTACATTTATTCGGCGGCGGTGGAAGCATTCAATATTAGCTTGGTTTGCTGAGGCTGATCCTTGAGCTCCAAAGCTGTGAACTGCGACGTTACGTGTGTAGAGTGGAACGGCGGCGTCATTAATTGGACCCGATGATTCTACAAATAAAAGGTTTACCGAAGTGTTTTTATGTTGAATTTTGTCAACGACATTTAAACCTTTTTCGTTATGGTTCCTTCTGTATTCTACCATTTTGATACGGTCCTTCATCTCTGCTAATACGGTGTAAACCCGTTCTTGAAGCAATGAAACTACTTTATACCTTCCTTCGATCGTATCATCATTAGGAAACTGTATGCCCTGTAGCCGTGCAGTAGCTCCGGCATTCTGAATATCAATTGGTTCGAAACCGAGCAGATTCCTATTTGGTACCAGATTCCCAGGAATTAAGGCGTCTGGAAGTGGCTGGTATTCAGCATCGTTGTTCATGGAGGCGGTGACTCTCCTTGATGTGACTAGCGGGGATATGTAGCACTCGTATGTGTTATGGTTATTAGCAACTAAGGCTCCGAAAGATCCGCTAGGTTGCGCAACTCTGTCTATTTCAATTGGACCTTGCGGTATAGCTGTCGGTGGCAAGTTGATCCGCACTTCTTTGCCATCCTGCGTAATAACGGGGGCTACATGTGATATGTAATCTACCACCGCTTGTGGGAGAACTTGATAGTCAGGGAGAACTTCTCTAGCATCTGTTCTAAGATTAAGGACATTCTGGCCTGCCTGACGTGCTGTCTCCAGAATCTCCAAATTTAAGTGCACAGACATGGCATGTGTGAACATGCTTAAAGGTAGACGTTCATGCAAGCGGGGATCTACACCGCGCATTTTCTCATATGTCTCATTTACCAGGGGTAAAAACCCCGAGAATTCAAAATTTTGACAATACACGTCTTGTGCAGCTAGGAGTGATGAGTGTGGGCCAACATCGTACATTGGCTCATCCCTGTATGGTGTTGCTGTAGTACTTGGAACTACAGTCTGTTCTGGCTCCCTAGGTTTTTGAGGTTGCTGAAGCTTCTTCTTTCCCTTGAAAGCAGCTGACCGCTCCGTTGGTTTTCGTTCTCTTGCCTGAACGCGAGCTGGGTCAAATTCTTCAGGCTGGTAACTCCAGTCCTGTACTTGTCGTACGTTATTGTAGTGATTATACGCACGTTGAGCATCCCTCATATCTCGGCGGTTACCGCCGGAATTATGGCTTCTGCCACGTGGATTTCCACTATAATTATTGCTGTTCATCTCGTTTGAGGTATAGCGTGTCATAAAAAAACGACGTCCCCACGTTCACGACGTCGGCAGCGTCCTCAAATAGGAATTATTTGTATCGATTGATTATATAATTCTCTACTAGAGGACGCTGCCGACCTTTTATGGTGCTTGTGAAATATATTTGTTACAAATGGACGTTCAGAAGTTATATGATCATTTTATCAATAGTATTAATAGTGCTGCGGATGAAAGCATCCCCATGAAAAAGACGTGTCATAATCCAAATAACAATTTTAATCCAAAAGGTTATTGGTCTCAGTCGATCTCGAGATTGGTTGCTGAGAGACGACTAGCTTTGGCTAAGTTTCGAAAAAATCCTACCCCTAATAATTTAAATTTACTCGAAGAAAAGACGTCTAATGCAAAGCTAGCAATTTGTAAAGCCAGATTTAATGACTGGCAAACTCTCTGTGATGGTATTGATCATACAATGTCGGCTTCTGTGATGTGGAGTAAAATGCGGTGGATGAAAGGATACAAACGATCTAAAGTGTTTGTCTCTCAAGAAGCGAAAACGGAATTATTGCGCACCCTTACTCCGGATTTTGTAATGTCACCATCGCCATCCTTCTTATCTATTAATGAATCACTGGAGACAGATTTCAATGCAAGTGAGGTGCGCGCATGTTTTAAAAAAAAAGATACAGCTCCAGGTGTGGATATGATCACTTACTCGATGATCTCACACTTACCGGAAATTGGGGTGTTATACTTGTTACGGTTGTATAATATGATTTTCAGGTCTGGTGATCTCCCATCCCAATGGCGTGAAGTTAAAGTCATAGCAATTGCGAAGGCGGGGTGCTCTTCGAATGGCAGTGGTAAACTTAGACCTATATCTTTGATATCTTGTTTATGCAAAATTTTTCATGTGATGATTGCAAAGAGACTTGAGTGGTTTGTGGAAAGAAATGGAATCTTATCACCGTTTACTACTGGTTTTCGAAGAGGTCAATCTTGTCTTGACTGTTTAGCACGCCTGGTGACACAAATCCAAATTGGCTTTTCTAAAAACGTCCCTACTCTGGCTTGCTTTTTGGACATCGAAAGTGCGTATAATAATGTTTTAATAAATAAAATGACGATGGTTCTTGATAATTTAAATGTGGGTAAAAGTATCTGCCAGTATATATGGAACTTCCTTAGTGAACGACATCTTAAAATTACTAGTGATTCTGACAGAGATAATGAGATAGTTAGATACGCGAGAAACGGGTTGGCCCAAGGGGACCCCCTGTCACCGCTTCTTTTTAACATTACAACTTTTAAGATTTGTCAAGAGATTGCTAAAAACATAAGTGTATGTCAATACGCGGACGATTTTGTTTTATACACAACCGGTAAGGACATACTTGAATGTGCGGAGAAAATTCAATGTTCATTAAATATTTTTACCGATATATTGGAAGAGTTGGGTCTAAAAGTCTCAGTAAGTAAGTCAAAATATTGTATTTTTAGTAAAGGTCGAAGACAACAACAGGTGAGCCTGATAATAAATAATGATCCCCTTGGGGTTGTAGTTACTTACAAATATTTAGGAATGTGGCTTGACAAATCTTTACGATGGAATAAACACATTAATGAAACCGTTGAAAAGGCTCTAAAATATATTAATATGCTAAAAATTCTTGCAAGCTCTTCGTGGGGTGTGCATCAGAGCCATCTACGGAGGATATATATAGCAATTACAAGAAGTAGGTTAGATTATGGGTCTTTCTTGTATAATAATAGTGCTAAGTCACACCAGTATAAATTAGACAAAGTTCAGAATCAAGCACTAAGAATAGTGGGCGGATTTATAAGAAGTACGCCAATTCACGTCATGGAGAGTGAGCTCTGTGTTCCTCCACTGTATTTACGAAGAAAGTGGTTAGCTTATAAGTTTTGTTTAAAATCTTGCTCCATAGTCGGTAATGTTACAAACAAATTGTTAGCTGAACTTGGCAGTTTGGGACACATCAGATATTGGTCAAATAAAGAAATGCCATTATTGACTAGTGTATAGGGAAGTGAAGGAAGAAACCCTAGACACTAAACCTCTTTTAGAAATGTTTAGTTTAAGAACATGGGTTACCAAAATTAATATTCCAAGCTTAATTATTCGAGGCCTAGATGCAATTAAAATGCCTAAGAGGTCTTATGTTCCGAATTATTTGTATGTTTCTACAGTGTCTGAACTACGAGACAAATATTGTGAATATTATGTTATTTACACTGATGGGTCCAAAACTGCTGAGGGAAGAGGTGCTGCCTTCTATGATCCCCTTAGACCAGAAAATAGTAAATGTTTTAAAATAAGTACTTCTTTGTGCATTATGTCGTTGGAACTCGTTGCGATTTCGGAGGCTTTGTCATATGCTGGAACCATTGATAGCAGAAAAGTACTCATATGTGTGGATAGCAAAAGTGCTCTTCAGCATATAGCTCGATGCGCCTCTGGTCACAGAGGTGCATCGATAGCTTATGATATTATTTCAAAAATAGACGTTGTATCCAGTAATGGCATGGATCTAAGGCTGCAATGGATTCCTTCTCATATAGGCTTGAAAGGAAACGAGGAGGTTGACAAGCTGGCAAGAAAAGGAATTTTTGAAGGAAGTGACCTGGATATTAAACCAAGTTTTTCAGAAATGTTGCCAAAATATAAGGATAGATGTAATCAACTTTGGGTGGAATATTTTAATATGAGGTCTAAAACTAAAGGCATTTGGTTTAAGACGATAGCTGCTGAGCCTCCTCGTATACCTTGGTTTGTTAATGGTAAGTTAAGTAGGCGATTATTGGTAACTGCTCTCAGATTGAGATCTGGACACATGCCTCTCAACAATTTTGGATTCCTAATGAAAAAATGCATCTCTCCAAACTGTGAGACATGTGGTAAGGTAGAAGACGTTGTGCATTTGTTGACGGAATGTGTCCGCTTTCAGACGGAGAGGGAGAAATTAATAAAAGATTTACAATTAAATAAAAATAATATAGGATTATTTCATGAGGTTTTGTCTATGCCATTGTCTGACGCTGCTAAAAGTCTTTTTAGATTTGTAAGTCTTCGTTTTAAGTATACTGATTGAGTGGATGTTTGGTCTAAGAGGTTATTTATATAGATTATTTGTGTTAGTGTTGTAATAAGGTACGATGGGACTGTCATGTATTTTATATAAAAGTCCCTAAATTAAATAAAGAGAAAAAAAAAAAAAAAAAAGAAGCCGCCGGCGCGTGTATCATAACCATGTACTTCCGAAAAGCGGCAAATTTCTTTGAGAAGTAAGTACAAAACCTTTGATGCCGCATTATCAAAGTGCCGATGGTTAAAACATAACTATGCATGCACTCAGTTTGATTTTAATAGATATTTTTTTATTCGCTATGTTTATGGTATTAGTCGTAATGCGCATAGGTCCAGTTTTTCATATTCTTTGATACAGTTTTTTGCGTCTCATAGAATTCCTAAGCGTACCTACCTATACACCGAACTGTTACACCTAACTACTCAGTGAAATAGCGCTAAGTCCTAGCTGCAAGACGCAAGAGTCTTGCAGGCTATGTCTTGTTCTTGCTCAAGTCTTGCACGGTCAGTCTTGGTCTTGGTCTTGCTAAAAATACGCGATCTTGTTCTTGGTCTTGGTCTTGCAAAAACGCAAGAACAAGACCAAGACTGCAAGACCAAGACTGAATTTGGGCAACACTACACCTGATGGAACAGAAATATTTTCCAGTGTGTGGTTAGGGCGCTACTCCACTTTCAAATCTTGTTTGTTTGACAATAACATTAATGGATTGTCCAGTTGGCTCCTATTATACGATGTACTTCAGTTTTAAACTCTTTTTATTCTTTCTGACATTCACTCTTTATGAGATATTGACTTCTCAACATATTTTTTTCCTTTCACAGCATTTAAATAATAGCATTCAGGAAAGTTTAAAGCATGCTGCAACCAAGGATCATCGTGAATCTCCCAATCTTCGATACTACCTCCACAAGAAAAACACATGACTTTATCGTTTACACCATTTCCACAATAAAAAAATCCTGCATCAACCATCTCCGTCACCAATCTTTTTTGTGAATGAGCGGTCGCCCAATAATGTCTGAACGAAAATAGACGAATTTGATGTTTGTTATAAATTTCATATCGAGGACTATAATTTTTTGGATTCATTTTAAATAGCTGTTGATGCGGTCGCCTTCATCGCCTTCGGTGGACAGAATGGCGGTTGCTCGTACGTTTGATCGAGTTAGCGACAATGAGTTATAAATGTCAATGTAATACATTATTTGAATCATTATTATTAGCAGGGAAGGTGAAGGGAAGGAGGTGGCGGGACGGCTCAGGGAGAGAGCCTCCCGTCCCAGCCGCCGCGGGAGACGCTCCGGGCGTCGGGAGCCGGATCGTGCAGCTCGACTCAGAAATGAGGAGCTCAACTATTCGACGAACAATACCAAAGAAAGGACATTTGGGTAGGACGCGTAAATTACTCAAACTGCCAGATCATGATTAAAACTAAGAAGGAAAACAGAAAAAAAAAATGACCCACATAGTCCTCACATTCACAATAATTAAATGAAAAGAAAAATAAAATAAAAAATACTTTACAAAGTAAATATTCATGTCATTGTCTAAATAAAATTCATCAATGTCAATGTGTATATAAAAATCCGGACATAATCTTTGAGGACCATGTAGATTAGTGTCTGAAAAGATCTTTTGAGGAAAGAACCACACAGATTGAGTGGACCTGTCCAGTCAGTGCACGCATTTGTCAGTAACCGTGCAGCTCAACTCAGAACTTCAGGAGCTCAACGATTCGACGAACAATACCAAAGACAGGACATTTGGGTAGGCCGCATAAACTACTCAAACTGCCAGACCACGATTAAAATGTAAACAATGACCCACATAGTCCTCACATTCACAATAATTAAAATAATATAATACTTTATACAGTAAATGTACATGTCATTGTGTAAGTAAATAGATACTTAAAAAAAAAAAAGGAAATATTAAAGTGTAAAAATTGCAAAATAACATTCACTGTCTAAACCTATTGGAGCAGCTCAATCCCAAGCCTTTTTGTCCTCAATATAGTCTTTTACAGTATAATAGGCTTTCTGGCATAGTTTTCGCTTTATAAAAGCTTTGAATTTATTTAGGCTTAGTTCTTGAATGTGGCTAGGAAGTTTATTATAAAAATGTATACATTGGCATCTAAACGAGCCACCTATTTTCTTGAGCCTTGTTGTAGGAACAACAAATTTGTGTTTGTTCCTAGTATTTATGTCATGGATATCACTGTATTTTTTAAACAGATTAATATTTTTATGTGCATACAAAAGATTATCATAAATGTACTGAGAAGGCACAGTCATTATATTAATCTCTTTAAATTTGTCTCTGAGGGAGTGTCTAGGACTTAATTTATAAATAGAACGAATTGCCCTTTTTTGTAAAATAAAAATTGTCTGAATATCGGCGGCATTCCCCCACAACAGAATACCGTACGACATCACACTATGAAAATAACTAAAGTAAACTAAACGGGCTGTCTCTAAATCAGTCAAATCACGAATTTTCCTAACGGCGTATGCTGCAGAGCTAAGCTTTTTTGACAATTTATCTATATGGGGGCCCCATTGAAGCTTGGCATCCAACGTTATGCCTAAGAATACTGTGGTATCTTCGGGTTTTAACTCTTCATCCTTAATGAGAACACTAGTTTCTACTTGTCTAACGTGGGGTATCGTAAACTTAATACATTTCGTTTTTTTTCCGTTAAGAAGTAGGTTATTGACATTAAACCAGTTAACTACTTTTGCAAGGGCGTTATTTACATTGTCAGTAACCAGCTGCTGACGTTTGATTTTAAACAAAAGAGAAGTGTCATCTGCAAACAACACTATATCATGATTATCCTTTATGAGGTACGGCAAGTCATTGATATAAATAAGGAACAAGAAAGGACCAAGAATTGAGCCCTGGGGGACCCCCATTCTTACTACAGATCCGGGTGACCTTTTTCCGTTAACATCAACTCTCTGAATCCTATCACTCAAGTAAGAAGTAAGAAGATCCAGAGAGGCGTTCCGGATTCCGTAGTGGTGCAGTTTCCTGATTAATGTGTCATGAAGAACACAATCGAATGCCTTTGACAAATCGCAAAAGACGCCCAAGGCATCGCATTTGTCCTCCCATGCATTATAAATATGTCCTAAAAGTTCAACTCCTGCATCGGTAGTCGAACGACCCCTTGTAAAACCGAACTGTTTATTATGCAGTAATTTATTGTTATTAAAAAATCTTTGCAATTGATTCAAAATAAGTTTTTCAAAAATTTTACTAAAGGTAGGTAGTACTGGTGGAACGTAGGATTCATATCCACATGCTTCGATAGCCTCTAAACTGTCCCGGAAGCCGCGATCTAATATGAAGACATCGTTCGGTTGAAGAAAGCAATGTAATGGGTTTTCTCCATCATTCATTATGTCGCTCATGATGTTCGCATCGGTCTTAGTGGCAGCGTATGGTCCCAAAACATCGATTATATAGCCATTGGAACACACAAGTAAAAACGGCTTTAGCAAATTCTGGAACTTATGCAGGCTATAAGATAGACGCTGGAACAAGAAGTTCGAGCTTTTATTGATATATATATAAGTCCCATCGCATATCACGATAGCTTTATTGTTTTCTTCATTGCCAAATAATCCTCTTGGTATAGTAAGGTTCTTTTCTAAAACGTCGTTTCTGTTCATATGGTCCACTCCCAAGTGTAATATTACATATTCATTTATGAGGCATTCGCGCACAATAGTTAATAAACGTTCCAGTTTTCTTCGTGACATATTAAATAACGTCGCTAGTCTTTCATCTGAGTCTCCGGTACGTAGTTTCGTAAGATATATGCCTAACGCAGTTCGAGGCTCCTTGCACCTCTCACTTAGTGACGGTGTTTGTTGTAGTATGGAATCAAACTGTTCGCAGTTGCGTCCTGTCCAAAAGTGCATATCCTCGTTGCTTAAAGCACCTCTCGTGTTGAAATCTAGCCTAGGTCCACGATTTAAAGCCATTCTCAACATGTCACAAACGTCACTAAACTGTTGTGCATTGAAGTTATGTGTGACATTGCAGAGTTGAGGCAGCTCTTCCCAAGAATTGCTCTCAAGGTGTTGTCCACATACTCTAGCACCGTCAGGAATATATAACTTATATTCACAGAAAATGTGAATCTTGATCGTCTCTGGTATTCGATGGCGGGTTGTGTTTTGGCAGGTGTTAAAGATACAATGCCCTGGAGTGTTTGGAGCTCGAGTGTAGTCTGGAACCTGAAGTTCTCGTACATTCTGTTCTACTTCTGCAGGTGGTCTTCCTACAACGTTGTCAATTCTCTGCCAACATCGGTGACACACACGTCGTGTGTTGTTGAACTCCACCTGAAAATAGTAAAATACGATCTTGTTGATGTAATGTTGTATTTTTATGAAAATATTTAAAACAATGCGGGTTGTAGGCTAAAAATTCAGGGCTAAAGTCATAGCATACTTGTATTGTTTTCACATTTTAAGTAATGCAAGTAAAAAAATATCTTATGTATAGCCGAAGCGACGGCTTAGTGAATAGAATAGATAACAATATCAAACGCACAATAAGTGGTCAGAAAAGTGTTTCAATAATAAGAACTATAAACGTGCGAACTAAGTCATAAAAGGATTGTGAAAAAGCTGCACAAATCATTATTGATATAAAGGAATGCCGCTCAGACGCAGGTATCTGGGATTACACGTGTTTTTTTTTCTATGAAGCGCGAACACTATTCTATTCTAAAAAAACACCCACAGCTAAAATAAATACGTGCAGTTGGTAGTCTACAGCTCGTTTCGGAAACGCATTTTTACACACAACACTGCGAGTAAAAGGTCCACTTAAAATGATTTATGACTCAGTTCGCACGTTTCTAATGGCTCAAGTATAAAAATATAACATACAATAATAATATAAACAAACCTCTTCTAAAAAGAAAAATTGAAGCTGGTGAAGAGCGATATAGTTTAATGAAGTACTAACCTCCAGAACGGCGTGTTCTCGTATATATGCCACAAACTCGGGGCGCATTCTTGGAAGATCATCAGTCAACACGTGCTGTTGGTATCTAGCACGATGTAGGCCTCGCCGACACATCACACAGTTGCGATGTTCCTCCATAACGATGTTCCAAATCGAAAAGCACAACAATAGTCCACAACACTAGCCAAGATAAACGTTTATAGCGGGTAACAATGTCCAAAAGGGGTAGCCGGGGTCAGTGATGAAAACGGTATAAGAAAGTACTAGATATGTAATAAACAGTAGCGGAACGTCGTCTCACGCACAGAACGATACGACGACTAATGAAGGATGCGGCACAAAAGGTTGTCCACTGGCACCGCGCACCGCCCACCCCACCCCTCGGCTGGTTCCCTATCCCCGAGTCACCGTAGTATCAAAAACACAAATCTTAAATGTAATACTACTTTTTTATGTAAAAATACATATTTTCAAAAGTCATCACCATTATCATATCATATCACGATATATTATGCAGTTAAAATCGAAAAATAAATTTGATGTTACTCGTGCATTCGAACATATACTGCTTAGTAGTCGTAATCATCCTGTTAACTTACAAACTGATATGGGGACAGAATTTTATAACATTACTTTTCAAACGCTTATGAAAAAGCACAACATTAACCATTACTCATCATTTTCTACTAAAAAAGCATCAATTGTAGAGAGACTGATTAGAACTGTAAAAAATAAATTATATAAATATTTTAGTCTCAATGGAAACTAGGTCTACCATTGAAAGATACAATGAATACATATAACAACACAAAACATCGCACTATTCAATTTAAACCGGTTGATGTGAATAAATGTAATGAACAAGTAATCAAAGAAAATATAAAGAAAATAAACAAACATGAATTAGTTCAGAGGAAGCCTAAATTCAAAGTTGGTGATTGTGTTCGTATAAGTAAATACAAACATAATTTTGAGAAAGGGTACACTCCTAATTGGTCAACTGAATTATTTATTATAAAAAAAGTAAATAAAACTATACCAGTAACATATCACATAGAGGATCAACGAAAACAAAACATATTAGGAGCTTTTTACGAACAAGAACTGCAAAAATCTAATTATCCTGATGTTTATTTGATAGACAAGGTTTTGAAAAAGAATGGAAATAAATTGTATGTCAAATGGTTAGGTCTAAACAGTGCAGAAAACAGTTGGATTGAAAAAACTGCAATAATGGACTAAGATATTATATAACCATTTTTCATTTGAAATCCTATCATTATAATTTGAGTTATGCAAGGAGGTGGACTAGTTAATAGCATAATTAATAATCTACCATTCGAAGTTCATTTGCCAGGATACAATTATTGCGGACCAGGAACCAAACTTCACAAACGCTTAGCGCGAGGTGACCGAGGTGTAAATAAGCTAGACGAAGCTTGCATGCAACACGACATTGCGTATACAAACCATACAGACTTATCAAATCGTCACAAAGCCGATTTACAACTACTTAACATGGCTAAACAAAGACTTAAATCAAAAGATGCCGGGAAAGGTGAAAAACTAAGCTCTTGGTTAGTGAACAAAGTTATGAAAGCGAAACTAAAGTCTGGATCAGGCATTAAAACATTTAAAACCTTAGTTTCAAAAATAAAATCAAAAATTAAGAAACTCAAATGCAAAAACAATAAGACTTTAATAAAAGCAGCCTACTTAACAGCAAAAAAGTTATTTCCAAACACTCATCATCGAATTCGAGTACCCCGAGTAATACCCATACCAAAGACTGGAGGAATTCTACCTTTAATTACAATTTTCGCTGGTTTATCGGCTTTAGGAACTTTAGCTGGTGGTGCAACTGGCATTGCAAAAAGCGTCAATGATTACAAAGCAAGCAAACAAAATTTGCAAGAAACAGAACGACATAATAAAGCTATGGAGGCTTTAGTGTTGGGCAAGGGTTTATACATTAAGCCGTATAAAAGTGGTAAAGGATTGTTTATAACATCTTCAAAAAACTGAATAATATGCTACCCAATCGCCCCCTAGCTAATATGGACATCCGAAAGTATTCAAGAAACATCCCATATTTTCGTGGGGTCTACATGAAGGATCAACTACCTCGGAAGCCGAAATGCATTGAATGTGGTATCGTTAACTTAGACGATTCTAAGAACGAAGGAACGCATTGGGTAGCTTATGCTAAAGTATACAATCACTGTGAATACTTTGATAGCTATGGAAATTTAAAACCTCCAATGGAACTGATGCAATATTTCAAAAATTGTAATGTGTTTTATAACTACACAAGATATCAAAAATTTAACGCAATCAATTGTGGTCATTTATGTTTAAATTATTTGTCAACTTTTTGGAATAAAAATGTAGTATAAAAACTATCTAGTATAAAAACTATCTAGTAATAAATGTAGTATCAAATGCCCATGTAACACCCACTCTCATAAAAATCGGAGACGCTACACTCGAAGTCGTGGACGAGTACGTTTACCTAGGACAAACCGTCCAGTTAGGTAGGTCTAACTTCGAGAAAGAGGTAAATCGACGAATCCGACTCGGCTGGGCAGCGTTCGGGAAGCTACGCAATATCTTCTCGTCCCACATACCGCAGTGTCTCAAGACGAAAGTCTTTGACCAGTGTGTGTTGCCAGTGATGACTTATGGAACGGAAACGTGGTCGCTCACAATGGGCCTTATAAGAAGGCTAAAAGTCACCCAAAGGGCAATGGAGAGGGCTATGCTTGGAGTTTCCCTGCGTGATCGAATCAGGAATGAGGAGATCCGCAGGAGAACCAAGGTAACCGACATAGCCCGAAGAATTGCCAAACTTAAGTGGCAGTGGGCAGGGCACATTGCTCGCAGAACAGATGGCCGATGGGGCCGAAAGGTTCTGGAGTGGCGACCGCGTACCGGAAGACGTAGCGTTGGAAGGCCTCCCACAAGGTGGACCGATGACCTTGTGAAGGCCGCAGGAAGCCGTTGGATGCGGGAAGCACAGGACCGGTCGAAGTGGAGGTGCTTGGGGGAGGCCTATGTCCAGCAGTGGACGTCTTTCGGCTGAAATGATGATAAAAACTATCCTTTTCTTTAATTTCAATCATTTCCAAGATGTCGCTCACTTTGTCTATAACTGGAGACTCTTAACTACATACTATCCTAATACGTTGCAACTACACTCGCGAGCAAAAGTATGGAATCACTTACTTGGAATTGATTCCACGCGATCTTGAGTACTAAATAATTTTATTGTTAATAATAAAAATGGTACCATTTTAAAGGTTCAACTGTTAACTTTAAATTGATACCAAATTCATTAAAATCACACCAGCATTTAAGGAGCTATCCCGGATTAAGTGAAGGAGTTAGGAAAACAGGGAAATATGGAAAAAATATGAATGAAGAAAACAACAGAAATTAATTAATAAAAAAATTATTTAGTCTTAAAATTAAATTTCAATATTTTGTGTTCCCTCCCCTGGCCCTAATAACAGCTTGAAGACGATTCTTCATTGATCTAATCAGCTTCTGAATAGACTCTTGCGGGATACTTTCCCACTCCTCTATCAAAGCCGATTTTAGCTCATTCAAACTTGAAGGAGCAGGATTTCTGGAACGAACCTTCCTCTTTAGTTCATCCCACACGTGCTCAATGGGATTCAAGTCCGGGCTGAGCGCTGGCCAGTCCAATGTTGCTATACCGACTTCTTCCAGGTATTCAGTTGTGGCACGGGAAGTGTGACAACGAGCGTTATCGTGCATAAGGATGAAGTCATCACCGATATATCCCGCATAGGGAAGGACACGTTCCAGCAGAATGTCGGAAATATAGCGGTCTGAAGTTAGGCCGCCTCCTCGTCCCCCACCGGGCACGAAATCAAGCTCCGTTTTACCGTCGAACGAAATGCCGGCCCACATCATACAGGAACCGCCCCCATAAGCCACTGTCTCAGCAAAACAGCACTGCGCAAAGCGCTCTCCAGGTCGCCTATAGACCCGACCTCTTCGATCACTGCCGTGCAAACACATTCTGCTCTCGTCGGAGAACAGGACTCGCCTCCATTGCTCAACTTCCCAATCAAGATGGGTGCGAGCAAATTGAAGGCGTGCCTGTCGGTGACCTGCCGTCAGTTTCGGGCCTGTGGCAGGCCTTTTTGGAGTCAAATTGGCTTGCTTGAGTCTTCGACGAACTGTCCACTCGCTGGCAGCTACCCCACGAACATTTCTGAGCTCCTGCTGGACGTCGACACCAGTCAAGTGACGATTGCGAAGAGAGGTTGACACGATAAAACGGTCATCCTTCTCCGATGTGCACCGGCGCCGTCCAGATCTTGGTCTCGGGATGAAGCCACCCGTCTCCCGAAACCGTTTATAAATTTTCGAAACACAGGACTGGCTTATGTGGAGCTGACGTGCGACAGCTCGCTGGCTGAGCCCTTCTTGCAATGGGGCGACGATTTGTGCAGCTTCTGTAGGTGTAGTTTCCATTTTTCAAGGTTAAGGGTCCAAAGTAGCGGAGATGTGTACAGGTCAACGTGTGAAAGCCGACTGATAAAAAAAATCTGATAACACGTGCTTTTATAGGGGGTCAATAGGGCGCAACTCGTGGCGTATCCAACAATTGAAACATGTCTTTTTTCTTACTCCTTCACTTAATCCGGGATAGCTCCTTAAATTCTGGTGTGAATTTAATGAATTTGGTATCAATTTAACCTTTATAATGGTACCATTTTTATTATTAATAATAAATTATTTAGTACTAATAATAAATAAGAACTAATAATAATTAGAACTAATAATAAGTTCTATTATGGCTTTAATGAAGTTATTGAAATACCGAAAGGCACTTATGAATTGCAAGATATCAGCGATTATTTAAAATCCGAAATAAAAGATGCGACTATCAAACTACGGTGCAATAATAATACTTTAAAAACTACAATATTCTGTACAAAAAACATTAATTTTATCAAAGAAGACTCTTTTAGGAGACTATTAGGATTTAACAAACAAATTTTGAAAGCAAATAAATGGCATGTGTCACAGTATCCAGTCAAAATTCTACCTACGACCGTAGTCAGGATTGAATGTGATATTTAAGCGGTTCATATGTAAACGGTGAACCAAGTCATATTATTCACGAATTTGCACTTAATGTGCCACCTGGATACAGGATCATAGAAATTCCGAAGAACGCAATATACTTTCCAATCAATCAAAAAAACATAAGCTGCATTCACATCAGGCTGATAGATATAAACAACAGATTAATTAATTTACGTGGTGAAGAAGTGCAGGTTTATCTGCATCTTAGAAGAAAAAAATGATTGACTACAATAAAAATGTTCCTCAACAAGTAAAGAATATCAGTTCTGTTCGAGCTACTTATCAAATAAGACCTATCTCTAAGAAGAAAATAAAATTAACTAAAGACAATAAAGCATTCCTTAGAGCGATCGGATTGCTAAAATGAATATCTTAGACGTTTTATCCGCTCCGAATTACGATAATACTATAGAAGGAATCGAATTTCATTCCTACAAGCCCTATGTAACGAGTTTCAACAGGAACGATGAAATCCGCATACCTATCAACCAACAGGACTTGTACATATTACCATCAGCTAGCATCCTATATCTGGAAGGAACTGTTATCGTTACCAAAAAAATTTTCGAAGGACCCAGCTACTAGTGTCAATTTCACGAACAATGCTCTACTCTACTTATTCCAAGACATTAGGTATGAGCTAAATGGAGTGGAGATTGATAAAATAAAAAATGCAGGTATAACAACAACCATGAAATCACTAATTTCAATGAACGAAAGTGAATTAAAAATGTCTAATGCCTGGGGCTGGAATATTGACGGCATAAAAAATATCCATGGAGGAAGATTTTCTGTCTCTATACCACTTCGTAACCTCCTCGGTTTTGCAGAAGATTTTAAAAAAGTTGTGATAAATAGTAGACATGAACTGATATTATTACGAAGTAACACTAATTTGAACGCTGTAAAACTTAATACTGGCGAAGTAGTGGATGATGTTCAGATCAACAAAATCATATGGCGCGTACCGCATGTTAAAGTATCAGACAAAGAAAAAATTACTTTGTTAAAACTATTAGAAAAAGATCGACCGCTTCAAATGATATACAGAAATTGGGATCTGTACGAATATCCAGCTTTGCCTAAAACTACGAAGCATACCTGGTCTATCAAAACTTCATCTCAAATAGAAAAACCAAGATACATTATTGTTGGTCTACAGACTAATAGGAAAAACAATGCAAGTTCTGACATGTCTCAATTCGATCATTGTCATGTTCGAGACGTTAGAGTGTATCTCAATTCAACCTACTTTCCATATGAAAACCTGAATATAAGTTTTGCTAATAACAGAATCGCTTTATTATACGAACAATACACTAGATTTCAACAGTCGTATTACGGACGTCGGCCGGAGCCCATATTAAGCGAGAAGCAATTTAAAGATTTAGCACCGCTGTTTGTTGTTGATTGCTCTAGACAAGCTGATAATCTGAAGACAGGTCCTGTTGTGGATGTAAGAGTGGAAATTGAGAGTGATACAGAGATACCAGATCAAACTTCAGCATATTGTTTCATTCTCAACGATTGCATTGTTGAATACAAACCATTAAGCAACATTGTAAAGAAGCTATCATGAAGCCGAATACCGTCATAGTGGAAATCCAAGGATTTAAAGATTCGACCAATTATTTTATTGTGAAAGAAGTGGCCATCGTAAGTCAGGAGCATACACAAACGTTCTTGGTAAAACCACCATATTCATTCCATTACCTAACCCAAGAAGAAAAAAAGCAGGTGAGGTGGTTAGAAAGAAATAGAGGAATTTACTGGAGTGAGGGCTACGTAGACTATAAAGAATTTCGTCGCGTGGTTATGCCATATTTAGAAAATAAAAAAATTATTACGAAGGGATTAGAAAAAATTCAGTGGATCAAAGACTTATGTGATAACTGTGAAGTGATAGATATAGGTGAAAAAGGATGTCCTAATTTTTCAAGATTGAAAAAGAAATATTGTAAAAATATTAATGATTTTAATTGTGTAAATCATAGACTGAACTGTGCTTTGAATAATGCTATATGTATTAAGAAATGGTATTTTGATAATAACATGTCTATATTTAATTTATTTTGTTAATAAAAAAATATTTTAATCTACTTGTGTTTGTTTTATTTAAACTAAACTCTACTAATAACTAACTATGATTCACACATATGAAGCTCTAAATTAGCTGTAGCAAAATAAGTTATGTAAGTAAATTTAATTTGAAGTACCTAATAATTTAATACAATATTTTTATAACAATTAATGAGAACTGGGAACGAATAGTAAGCTAAACATTATTTTACTACAGTTAATTTGAATTTCAAGCAATGTAATGTAAAATAAAACATACGTAATTTAAATTAGAAATATATTTTTTATTTATTCTTTATATTATTTACAAATATGATTTCTTAATACATTTTCTTAATTCTATTTACCTAGTTGCTACATGAATTACAACAAAAACTTATAATACCTATTTGATAATTCTTTTATTAATACATTCATCATTTACCTACTTATTTACAAAATTGATATTAATACGTAAAACATTTATTTATCTATTTACAAATTTGTGATGCGTAATTATTATTCTACAATAAGAAAGAAAATTATTTTATTTATACATTTAACATTTATTTACCAATTTACAAATTATAATATTGAATTATTTCATCTTTTTAACCTATAAGTACCTACATACTTTATGTATTATTTATTTCAACATTAATTACAATAAAATTGAAAACTTTTTGATATTTTATTATTATAACTACTTACACAATAACTTAGGAACTATTTTTAAATACAGAAAAATAAGATAAAAATAACTTGCCATAACTATTACGAAAACACTTACTTAATAATATCACTAATAATAGTCATCGCAGAGTTTCTTGGATATTTTGTTAATTAACGACATTGTCTCGTTCATAACATTGTCGACTGGTTCACTGACTACATACTGCGCACTTAACACTATCACCTCCTCATTGTCACTTGCAGGTTCTTGATTTTCACTGATGTCCAAAACTTTCACTTGTATAAGTCGTAAACCTTTTTTCTTTTCATTGTTTACGACGTACGATTGACACGCAGACTGCTCAGATGATTTTCGTTTTTGGCACTCCCGTCTTGCTCTAGGCTTCTTGTTGGCAGGTCCGCAGTCTTGTCTTGATCTAGGCTCTTTGTTAACAAGGCTTTGTTGTTCTGGAAAATCTGGGATATGCCAGCTTAAACTTGGAGTCGGAAAACCTTGAGCGTATTGTGAGAAGTCGATAATATCTGGAGAATCACACATTATCAATGATCTGTAACAACGAAATAATAATAAATTATAATTACATAAAACAACATGATGAAATAACAATATAAGTAGATTGGTACTTGTACAATACTTACAATTCGTTTCGTTTTTATTCAACGAGTTGTGATGTGACCGTTCTGGCTGACTGCCTTGTGATGTACTGTAATAATCACATTATTATGAACTGCAAACTCCATAAAACCGTGTGCTGTGAATCAATTTTCATGTTTCAACATGTCTGGGCTCATGCACGACCACCTGTTCGGTGTCAAATTCTATACGGCGCGTGCAAACTTCGAGCCATGAGTGCTTCGTCATCAAAAATAGGCATTACATGTTTCATCAAGTTGGAGCCTGTATCCTCGTGCGTGACACGCTGCAAGCCCTGTATGCTTTGTCATCAATCAGGAATGGAAATGAAACAGATTTATGAACATAAAATATTATTTATTTAAGGATATATAATATATATATTTAGGTACAGATAAAACATATAACAAGTACAAGGGACACCAAGAATACACACATTTTACAATTAATTACATTACACAACAATAATACATTTCACATTAAAAGATTATTATCAAACTTTTTATAATAATATGTAAGACAGTAGGTAGGTTGAAAGATTATCTAACTTTCCATTTAGGACGTCACAAGTTTTATTATTTACAATCAATAAAATACCTACATGTTAAAATGTAGCAGTTTTACATAAATCCTATTATCTTATTTAACACGTTCATCGCCATGGTGGGTCAAAATGACCGGCACTTGATCTAGCCATTTGGGCCATGGGGGGTCAAAATGACCGGCACGCCAGACCTACCTTTGCGAAGCCCGTTCGCGCCGCAGAATGCAAAAGCTGTGTATTCAACCATACAATGTGACCGGCGCGGCCCCAATGAACACCTGTAACTACTTGGTTTTTTGATTTTTTGATGGCATACCTGTTTTTAGGACTTAGAGAAAAAAGTTAATGAAAAAACATAGGATTTCGAATCATATATTTTTATTTCTGTTATAAGTTGCATTTATGCATAAAAATGAAAAGACAACAGAATATTATTAATTTTAGGCATGTTTTTATCAAAATTTAAGAAAAAAAGAAAGACAATAGAACAAAAAATATTAGGAACGTTTTTTATCAAACCACAATTACAAATCGTCATACGAACAACAATCAAACTAAAGATTAATTCAACTCTAAATGGATATTCAAACATTTTAGTGGCATTTGTCAAAACATTGACGACATAAATGGGGATTGCCGGGACAAATAGTGCAAAACCAAGAAACCTTCTTTGTTTTGTTCTTGGCCACATTTCTTCCATGCAACTCAACATTTGATTTGTAACAATCACGACAAAATTTTCTTGTTGATACTGCTGCACCTTCTTTTTTCTTAAGCTCGTGTTTTTGTCTTCTGGGTCGTGGTGTGGTCAATCCCGTATTTTCTTGACTACCCTCAATCAACTGCTTTGCCAACAGTCGCCTAAAATCGACGACAGATATCTTCTTCTTCGTTGTACTTTCATATAGTACTCTTGCATTTACTACAGCAGTATTGAGTAATAATTCGATACCGAGCTTCTTATACCACTTTAACGTCTTTCGCAATGGACTCGAATAAGCACTCATTTGGTCAGACAAGTCAACGGCTGCTTTGGCTTTATTATAATCAATCACAATTTTCGGTTTAATTGTTTCAACCCCTCTTTTGTTCTTTTTTTTTGTAAAACCAATTGAATGTTTGGTTGACAACAAACACACGTCCCTCTTATCCTTCCACTTCATAACCGTGACTCCGTTTTTGTTTTCTTTTGCCATAAACTCACCCGGTTTCAGATTTCCAGTCATGACGTCCTTTGGTAAGTTCTTCCTGTTTTTTCGTAGGGTCCCTACTAAATGAGTATCGTGTTGAACTAACTTCTCAGCTAGATCTAAGCTTGTATACCAATTATCTACGAACATGGTATGACCTTTTCCAAAGTAGTTACGTGCTAAATTCAAGACAACGTTGGTTGGAGTATTATCTTGTGAATCTAATGTCTTTCCTCCATATACCTCCACCTTTGTCGTATAGCCAGGTGTAGTACACAATTTAAATAGCTTGATGCCATATTTATGTCTTTTCGACTTATTATATTGACGGAAAATGATACGCCCACGAAATGGTATCATACTTTCATCGACGCATAAACATTCATCGGGAGTATAATGAATTGAAAATGTTTGGTTCAATATTTCAACCAATCTTCGTATTTTACCCAGCCGGTCATTTTTTGGAACTTCTTCGTTGTTGGAAAAGTGGAGCATTCTAAGCAAAATTTCGAAGCGGTTGCGACTCATAGTCTTTTTTGCAAAAGATTGACCCAACATTTCATCATTAGACCAATAGTCTACGATTTTTGGTAACTTCACTATACCCATCCAAATAATCACGCCTAAAAATCGTTTTATTTCTTCTTTGTCGGTTGGCGTCCAGAGCCGTAGTCTCGACTTATCTTTAATGCCACCTTTATCGATACTTTGTTGGGCAAATATATTCGTCTGATGTGCTATATTTTCAAATAACTGGTCAGTGACTAAGAGGGAATAGAAATCAACAGGTGTAGCATTGGCTAGTTGATTTCGAAGTGGGTAAGGTTTCAGTCCCGGTATTTCGGTAAAAGGAATTAAACGAGGCTGCTTACCACGTGGCTGGTACCACTCACATTCAGGTGTATGGCCGGATAAAGCTGGAGATAAGTCACGGTCATCTTCTTCACTGTCCGACAAAATAACTCGACGTTTTCTGGTACGTGGAATATTTATCACTTCATCACCCTCACTTATGACATGGTCAGTACTGCAATGTGACCTCTCTAAACTGTCAATTACATGTAATTGTTCTTGTGTAAACTCAAAGTCAAAAAAAGTGTCCATTTTAACAATAAAACTATTTTTTCTGCTAAACAAAATCTTAGCGTGCATTTGATGACCAAAACAAATGCGAACTAACGAAAACAATCCGTGATTGGCTTGAGTCATAGGGAGAGGTGAAAGGGGTGAAGGGAGGCGGGAACAACAACCGCACGCACGGTGTACTCCCGCGCTAGCATCCATTAGGCGCGCGGTACCCGTGCGTAGTAGACGTGTCTATAACGTTTGTAAGTACGCTGACCGGCATTGTGACCGGCAAGGCCTGAATGTAATAATTATTCCGTTTAGGCCGCGCCGGGTCGTAATGACCGGCACTTAAAAAAACCCTAAAATAAAGCCAAAATAAACAAATATCACTGTAAAACTTTTATATATGAACAAATAAACCTATAAATAATCATAAAAACCAATGACATTTTTTTATGATTTTGTAAAATAATAGTCGGCGATGAACGTGTTAAATCATTCAATTACATAAATATGGATGCATTTCCCCAGGATAAAGTAGATACTTTATCTGGTAGTAGCATCCGCTTATCATCATTACTTGACAGTGCTATTTTATTTACACTTTGTGTAAATATTTCATGTTTTATTGATTTAAACAACACATTTTTTTTGCGGATAACATTACAATTATACAATACGTTTTCATAATCAAGAATATTTAATTTTTTTTACAACACATTTCTTTATGCCTTTTGCTTTTTTTATTGTTTTATCTGACGTTTTAATACAATAAAGTTTTGAGCGCAGTCCTACCAATTCTTTGATAATTTTACCTCCCATTTCGTCCTTAAACAATCCTGGAACTTTTTTATTTATAATTGGCAGTTTAAACTCATTATTACTGTCGTAATTGCTGGTATCAAAATATTTTAGAAAATGCATGTTGATATCCTTGTAAAGGTTGTAAGTGTTTACATTATAAATAAGACTGTCTGTGTCAGTATAGCACAATTCAATTCGGTTACCATAAAAAGGCTTTATGATGGAATAATGAAAATCATACATATGGCTTTTAGATAACTCCAAAACAGCAAACCCTATGTATATAGGTTTGTCGAGAATAACACGCGAAGGCTTCATTTGTATTGCTACTAGATCATCAGAAAACACAGAAACACTATGAAAATATGGGCTAGCTATCAATTTCTCAGCACAAGTGGTCTTTTTCGTTTTATTGTTTGAATCACGCCATTTGTTAACTAATTTTACATCTACTCTTTGTTCATTATTTTCCAGAGTCTTACCAAAAATGCTATTATTTAATAATTTGAAAAAAATCTTGTTCAAACGTTGATTCTGCTTTTTGTCGTGTTGAGTGTTAAGATCGATATACTGTTTTAAAAAACAGCTTTGTTTAAAAACAATTGCTCGATGAACCCTTCGTAACACCAATCCATGTTGCAAGCATTTTTTTAAATGTACGTAATGAATAACGTAGTGGTATTTGTCATACAAATT